>JBAGKK010022750.1:0-11372 GCA_037177015.1 Euceroptres primus | reverse complement strand
CCTCGGCTTCGCCTCGTGATTTAAACTACGCTCTCGCCAAAATTTGCGTTTAAACTTGGCGAATAATGTACTATTATTCTATGGAAGGCTATCACGAAGTTAATTTATTTATTCCTAGGGAGTTTCGTCTGAAACGCAACTACATTCGTGTTACAGCTGGGAAGTTGAAATTTGTCGAATTTTCATGTTGAGAATCTTGACAAATGAGCTGCAACAAAATTAACACCCGCGGTTTTCTGTGAAATTTGAGAATAAAAATCATTGCAAATTATAATTTTGAAAAACGGAAACACTTTCTAGTAGAATAACAGAAGTTTTCAAAAGATGCATAATTTGAATAATTGAAATAAAAAGTTTGAACTGTTCAAATAATAATGAATTCAAATTGAGGGAAGTAAAAGTTTTAATTTGATATTTTTTCCAACTTTAACTCAATTGACCCTAAATTTTTCGAGTTTCTAGATGACTGAGGAAAATCGAGCAGTTTTCGCACTCCTTGAGTAAAAGAATGTAGTTATTGTCATTGAAGTTTCTCGAAAAGTACAGTTCTCTCTTTACCGGAGTGAATTTCACAATACAATAGAGGATCGTATAACGCGACAAGCGAGCCAAAACCCACTCGTTTTCCTCCATTTTTACACAAGCGAAAATACTGAAAGCAGCAAAACGAGCGATGCACCGGATGGTTTTACGCTATCCAGTTGCGAACTTGACTTCCCTGTCCATCCTTTTCTTCAGAGATGTCCTTTTAGCGACAGTTACATCTTACAGTTACATCATCCTTTTTTCCTGTAACTTTTCCTCCATTTATTCCCACTCTAAAGAACACTCTTCAGAAAATTTGATAACTTCCAGAACCAAGTTGTTGGTCTGTTTAAATAAAAACTCAAATAAATTATCTTTTCTGGAATAAGAATATTAAGTGTTTTTTACATTAATAAATATTTTAAAATTATTTTAATATTTTGTTAATTATTCTCTTTACTACTTTTTCGATTTTTGTAGAAGGGGGTGATGGGGGTTTCAAGGGGGTGATGAGATGAATGACAACAGTTTCGAACTGAAATGGTATGAATTGCCAGTGGCAATTGGACTGTTTTTCGAGAAAACTTTGTCGAAAACCGACAGCTCTGAGAGCCAAGAACCACTTATCCACTCTGATCGTCGATATCAAACCGTGTTTCACATAACCCCTGCAGCCACATCTGCAAATGCTTCTGGGTTCGGTTAAAACTTTGTACCACAAGTGCTAAAGCTTATCACAATCATTTCCCTACTTTGCTCTCCACTTGAAGTAAAAAATAGTTGCATTTTAAGTTTAAGCAATGTGATAGAAATTTCACTCAGAAACAACTCAGGAGAACTCCTCAATCTTCTACTGAAGACAAAGGTTAAAAAAATATTTTTCTAGATGTATCTTTTTTTAGACATCTTTCTCACCATTTTTTTTTTTAGACATCTTTCTCACCATTTTCCTAGAAAGAAATAATATAACAAAAAAAATTAATTCTACAGCCACATGAATTTTTAAACAAAATTCTGAGTTAAATTGCTGTATTAAATTAAAAATTTTCTATGAAATACTGCAGAAGAGAAAACAAGAGAGAATTGAAGAGGTCTGCGAACGAGTATCTTCCCCTTAAAATTATTTCTTGTTCCCTTAACAAATGGATTTAATATAATGGTGGATAAAAGAATTAGAAAGAGGAATCAATAGTGCAGCAACTTTTCCACGGATTTCGACTCTTCGTGCCTCTCTCTCTCTCTCTCTCTCTCTCTCTCTCTCTCTCTCTCTCTCTGTCTGCCACCATTCTTCAGCTTTCCAGAGGGAAAACTTTCTTCTGGCTAGCGCTTAATCGCGAAGGCTTCCGCGGATAATCCACGTCCAATTTTGCTGAAATTATAGTGCTGAGGATTAAACACTTTACACCCGTCGGGAAACCTTCTACGAAGCGGAAATCTCTTTTTAAAAATTCGAAATTCGTTTAATATTTGTGAAGTGTGAATAAAATGTTTCATTAAATTAGTATTTTTGAAGTTAGAGTAGTTTCAAAGAAAATAAAATGAAATTCAAACGCTTTCAAATCAAAATTGTCAAAATCTAAAAACCTTCACACCGAAATTCCAAATTAAAAGAATTGACAATTGATCGATTTCGACTTCGAAATCTTTCAAGTGGGAAAACTTCAAATTCAAAAACTTTCAAATTGGAAGAATTGATAAAGTCTTTATCTATTCAAACTGGAAGAATTTAAGATGTCCAGCTTTTCAAACTGCAGTACACTATTTCTAGAAGCTTTTGGAGGAGAGAGACGGGGGAGAGACATTTCAAAAGTGTAAACTTATATTTCCAACAGAGTTCTAAAAACTTTTCAATTTTATAAAATTTGCATCAATCAAAACTAAGATTTCCATAATTTTTACTGCATTCTATAAAATCATAGAATCGGTAGAAATGCCATATCTCTAGAGCAATTCAAAAACTGCATCGTTTCAATTAAAACTTTCAAATACTCTCGGGATTGATTCAACCCAGTGATACGCTTAAGGAAAATCTTTTTACGAGGTCGCCGATCAACTCAGGCTTCTTTCAGACTTTGGAAGGATGGAAAAGAAGGAGTGTGGTTCTCGGAAAGATGAGATATCAAAATTGTTTCAAAGTCCCGATCGAGTTGACGAGTCCTTTCCTGATAAGAAGAGTATAGAAAACTTGGATCGGATGAGGCATTCCATCGACCGCGATGATGGTCGTGTTATAGGTTTTCTTGGCGGACATAAAAGGATGTTACTTCCCTCAATTCCCCGCCGCACTTTCCACCCATTCCCCAAATCTCAAAGTGCCTCAAGTCACGAGATCCTCGAGCGTGATCTTAGCGAATCACTTTCAAAGTTTCTTGGGCTCGTTCTCACCTAAGTGACTTCAAGGACTCGAACATTGTAAACACGTATCACCGACGAAGGAAAATTGTTTCTGACACGCAGACTGCAATTTTTTTGAAAGTTCCATAGGAACCAGCCGCTCATTTGCATTCAATTTCGTGTGAAGAAGAATGAACGAAATGTGACTAAACTAAAATACCTCTTTTCGTCGTTTTTGGTATGCTTTTATGAGGAATTATTAACATTTCAGATTGGCAATTTAAATTATGGAGCAAAATTCACGGTTATTTCTCGGTATTTTTCATTTGACCAGGAATTTACACATCTCAAAGAGTCATCCTATGCAATGATAACAAATGATGTCGGTTGATAATCACTTTTTCCAAAAATGATTACTTTTAAAATGTAAGAAAAATCTTTCAATGTTTTTCGACTTATTTTAATAGTAATTTTTGTATTCCCGGGTTTTCGATTCTGTGGCCACCTTGTATTTTGGCGGAAAAGTAAAGAAGTTTAAAACATATTATAAAAATTAAACACAATATTTTTCTCAATTGGTTCCCAGTTTCTTAAATATCTTAACTGTCATCTAACCAATCATATTTTGACAGAATGATATCTATAATCAGAGTCCCTTTCAAGGTATTTGAAAAGGGACACCATATTTCACCCATGCATCACAGTGAATGGAAATATCTGCTTTAAAAATAGAGTATAATGTACTTACATGGTAATTATGTGATTGGTCCTGCGAATGTAAACACCTGTTTTATTACTCGCGCATCCTTTCCTTTTCGAAGGGTCTGCATCAATTCAAATAAAACGGCCCCAAGGTACCCCCATCTTGAGACCTAGGATTATACTGCCTAACAATATAATATGATATCCATTTTTAAAGACATTCACTTCAACTGAAAACTTATTAAAATTTTACTGGACAGTAAATCGATTTAAAAAGAAAAAAACTAAAAGAGAACTATTATCAAAATTGATTTCGATCTTTAGGAAAACCCTTATTCTTTCTACTCAAATTTCTGTGCAGAAACAAATAACCAAATTTTATTCTTTAGAGTTATTTCTTTAAAGTTGTCGAAAGAATAATAAAATACAATGAAAACTTGTTTCTGGCATCCCTAACAAACCCCTACAGGACGAGTATCATAAAAGCGTTATTACTTACAGAAAAACTTAAAAACTCGTATCTACGAATAAAAATTTCATTTTTCTAACAGAAAGTAATAAACGGAAAAAGAAAACGCAGTAATTATTTATATTTTACCAAAATATGAAAAACATGAAAAATGAGCCGAAAACTATTAAACGTAAAAATCTACAAATATACCAGATTAAAGGAAAAAAACAAATGATGGAAAAAATGAGAGATAGTGGATGTAGTGTTGTTAGGTATTAGCAAGAAAAATGAAATGTTAATGTATTAGTGCATACGATACAAAAAAGAAACAAAAATTAATGAATTTCTAAAATACCTAAACGAAAACAGAAGAGATGGACATAAAAATAAAGAGGGAATAGATGCTGTAGCGAAACCTGAAATTCAAATCATATATTAATAGAAATAATCGCTCAATTAAATCTAAAAAATTATATCTGATACAAATACAATTTTATATTCACAAGACAGTAATTTCTAAAATATATGAAGCAAAATAGAAAAGAAAATTAAACTAAAGAGGGAAAAAATGCTCTCAAGTAACCTGAAATTGAAAACTTGTTTTTCACGAAAAACAAATAAATCGAATGTAAACGCGTCGTCGTAAAAATTGTAGAAATTTTTTTAGGCTTCCGATACCTTCTGAGTCCTTAAAAGGGCCTTAATCCTTTCTGCAAAGCTTCACTATAAAAAATTTTGGAAATTTTCAAGACTAAATGGTATGAAATTTTTCTGAAAAATGTCGAATATACGTTTTTCCAAGCAAAATGGGTAATTTCTCCGAGATTATTGGAAAATTTTCCGAATATATTGGTTAATTTCCGAAAAGTTAGGAAATATTTCGTAAAGCTAAGGAGATTGTATACAGTGTTGAGTCAGATAAACAAACGAAGATGCACGACCTGTTTGTACGCAAATGGTTTACAGTTGTCCTAATAATAACATTTCTGACCAGAAATACGAGTTCTAATCTTTAAATATTCCAATAGAAAATCTGTCAAGGGACAGGACTCTGGAGTTTGACTATAAAACATCCCTTAGATACCCATAAGTCAAATACCACAGAAAAGTTATTATTTAGAGAAAAACTGAAATCCTCCTGAAGTAAATAAAAATCTCATGTTTTTAACAAAGCTAACAATATAAAAGAAAATGAAAGCGCCACACAGTTTATTATTATTAACCTAAAGTTCAAAACCCTTCTTTGAAAGTAAAAATCGCTCATCTAAGTCTGAATATAGACCATCAAGAAAAAAAATTGTATCTGATACAAATACCACGTACTAAAAATTGTACCAATAACATTTTTAGGCTTTCGACGCCTTCTGACTCCTAGAAAGGGCTAAGTCATCTGCCTTAACCCTTTCTGCAGAACTTGAGTCAAATAAAAAAAAAAAGAACTGTTTTCACGCAAACGGTTTCAAGTTGTCCTAAATATAACACCATTTCTGACCAGAAATACTAGTTCTAATCTTTAAGTATTCCAATAGGAAATCTGTCAGGGGTCAGGACTCTGATTGGAGCTTGATCATAAAACTGACATCCCTTGAAAACCACAGAAATGATCTTACTTATAGAAAAGCTGAAAACCTAGGTAAATTAAATTCCCACTTTTCTAATAAAACCAACGATATAAATGAAAAAGAAAACGCATAAATTATTATTCATATTTTTCATAATAAAAAATGAGCAGAAAACTGTGTGACTTATAAAAACCTGTATATAGACAAGATCGAAGGAAAACAGCTTTCTAAAGAATCAGTCAAAATATTCACTTATTTCATTCAGTGACCCATTTCTAGTTAATTCATCAGTGAATTTTGATTGAATTACAGTGCAATTGTCTGAAATTCAGTCAAAATTCACTGATGAATTAGCTGGAAATGGGCCCCTGAATAAAATCAGTGAACATTTTTACTGCTTCAGATTTAGAGAGAGCAATATTGATGTAACAGAAGGAGAGATAGTGGGTATAATGTTATTAGGTATTAGTAAGAAAAATGGAATGTTAATGTGTTAATGCATGCGAAATAAAACAAAAACAAAAAAATGATATTCTACAATATGTAAACAAAAGCAGGAGAGGGCATTAAAACAAAGAAGGGAAAAATGCTAAATGCAAAAATTGAAAACACTGCGTTTAAAGTGAAAATCACTCATCTAACAATACGTTTGAATGTCTCTTCAAGAAAAACAAATTAAATTTAATATCAGTAGAAAGAAAAAAAGGGTTTTCTCTTAAGTGGGTATTCTAGTGTGACAGGTACTTTTTTGTATCATTTTTTCGGATTTTTTTTCAAGAAAGTGGAAAAGCAACATTATTACCAAATTTTTTCTCTATATTAGCATACATTTAACAAATGTACAAATTAACATACATAACGTACATTAACATACAAATTAACAAAATAATTTTTTATAAAAATAAAGAAAATGGCGGCGCTACAGTCCGTTGAAGTTAAGGCCTCAAAAAAAAAGTATCTTGACGGTGAGCATAGTCCAGGCTTGCTAAGGAATCTGAAAGCAAAACTTCGCAAGTATTCTTGAAATATATGTTTTCGTAGTTATCATAAGAACTAGATTTAAATAAAAATATTAAAAATTTTCAAAATGACGGACATTTGAAGAAAATTCAAATTTTTTTCATTTTTTTTCTTCGATTCATGGGCCATAATTTTTTAAGAATTAATATTTAAACGCAATTGTAGTTGGGACGATAGGCACACGTTTTCTAAACATGTGTGCAAAGCGACGACCCAATTGATTAATTAGGTTTTGAGATATCATGTTCACCGACTTTTTGTGAGGCCTCAACTTCAGCGCCGCCATTTTCTTTATTTTTATATAAAAAAATTATTTTAAATTAAATTCATGCTAATATAGAGAAAAAGTTTTGATAATAATATTGCTTTTCTACTTTCTTAAAAAAAATCCAAAGAAATGATACAAAAAAGTACCTATCACACTAAAATACCCCCTTAATTCTAATTCAAATTTTGAGAGCATAAAATACTATATGTAAATCCAGGAAAAGGTACTCTCGTGTAATCTAAAAATGCAAGAAGCTATGCTAAAAGACTGAAGTAGTGAAAATTGCTAATCTAAGCATGAATGGTTTCCTGACGTGAGACAAATAAAATCTAATTTTCAAAAGGGTTTGGTGTTTAAATGACGTCTTTTCAACTAATTTCCTGAAACAAGAGAATGACAAGGTTAATTTATTTTGATGTTTAAAAAACAGTTTTAGTCACTTCATAGTGATAACATGAATTTGTAATGATGAATTGTATAAACTCGTTGATTGCATTTGTCTCCTGTAGATGACAATTTCAGACAACGAGTTAAATTGAAAATTACAAGCAAAACCATTATGAAATACAAGTAATTAATTGGTTACTCACCCAGATACTTTAACATAAAATAATACAAGAGATAATACATCAAAAGCATAGAAAATTATCAATATAACAATTGAAATATTAAACAAAAATATTGGTCAATCAACACAGTGACGAGAAAATTTTCAAAATAAAACCAATTAACGTGATTTCATGCAGTAAAATGCAACGCGTGTTATTATCAGATATGCTTTTATATATATATATATATATATATATATATATATATATATCCGTACTGCTTTTCCGCTAATAATAACTTGGTGTAAAATATTCAATGTATGAATTTAATATTTTACCCCAACCCTACCGATATAACCATACACACCATAAAGTACGCCTGCCTAGCTATATCTAAAAAATTGCAAAAATCATTTTCACCAACACACACACTCCACGGTTCTCTCACATACCGCCCAGGTGCAAAATCCTACACTAGGGATTACGTCCCGGGACGCATCCGACACCTGAACTCAAAAAGCTGAAAAAAAGTTTTGTACAAGATTAGTGAGTAGTAATTTAGCTAACGGTCTATAAGAATTGCAAAAAATTTTCTTTAATTAAAATATTAAATTGCTTTATTTTTAATTACGAAAATTTCGAGAGGTTTCACTAATTGCAATATTCACGTAGCTACAGTTGAATAATTTAAGTGAAAATTTAAAAACTTAATTAGACATTTAAAATGGTCACATATCTGACAAGAGATTCAAGTTCAAATCTTCAGGCAATACAACCTGGATTTGCCAATTCTCAATACGCCACACAATCATTACTTACCATTCTACTAATGTGTAAAAAATAACTGTATGACATAAATTGTAGAACAGTAATTTAAAAATCTTCGGATGCGAACCCGACGACAAAAGAGATAACAGACAAATATGATCTTTTTTGAGTCTTCAAGCACTACGCCATGGATTCGCTGATTTATAATTAACCATACAATTATTAATTACTACTAATGTGTACAAAACAACTTGCACGGCAGTGATTATAGAATCGCATGAAATCCTTCATTTGCAAGTCCTTGGACAAAAAGCTAACTCTCAAAAGGACTAAATAAATATGTAAGGTATTTTTCTTGAAAATTATTTACAGACTCCTAAGCCTGTCCATAAAATCTATTCTAAAATAAATTAGGCATTTATAATTATCATTTTTATAATTTAATTCAATATCTCAGAGTTTTAATGATTTCTGATCATGTTTCGATACTCTAATATTGGAAGACCCCTCGAAAAATTCATTTTGAATGCTGAAAATTAATATTTATTTGTATTTATCAAGAAACTAAAAATTCGATAAAAAGCAAAATTTAGTTTTCACAAATAGGTACTTGAATTTAACGTAAAAAATGTATCTCAGCAACATCAAAATTTGAATAGAAAAAACAGAGCAAAAAATTTAAATCTCATGGGTTTACATCGTATCAAAGGATTCAATCGTGTATTAAAAATGAAACTATCCATTTACCATCGAAACATTGTTAAAAATATTAAGTTTATTTACAAAGTAATTATAAACTTTTGTCCTTAAAACTCGCTAAATTGGTAACCTTTGATGCGAGAAATTCTTTTCTTGGATCACTACAAATCCTCAATTTTGAGATTTCAAGAATTTACGTTTACATCTTAGCATCAGAAAAATGCTCTCTTCATTTTCGTCTTTTAAGACAAAGGGAATAAGATTTAAAAACTGATAAAAACTACGAAACCACGTAAATCCAAGAAAATCATAATAAACGTTTAACAATAAGGTGAATATACACTGTTCTAAATATTAATTTAGATCAGTGGTGCCACTGTGTTGTTTGTAGAAAAAAAAGCACTCACCGTCGCGGATTCCCACGTCGGAGCGATGGCAGCATCCTTCTTCCTGTCCTTCAATCTGAAAAAGGGGAAAAAAACATTAGTATATTTTAACTTTAAATTTTTAGTATACTTAAATGTTACACTTGAAAATAAATCCTCAACTGAACCTTGAAATCAAAAACTTGAAATAGTTAGCAATATGAGTCAAATATAGTTGAAAATTGAAAGAAACTTACCATTGACTGCATCCGGCTGTATCCGATCTCCATCTTGGAACTGCTCATCAATCTATACTCCGGAATCTGTAACAAAGAAGTAATTTAATTAATTTTCATTTCATTAAAATCATTAACAATAAGACAAAAACAACCTTCAAGCCAAAATTTTCCGACCCACCCTTTAATCATTTCGCTAAGCTGAAAAACTATTTTTTTAACACTGGGGAAAAAATCACCTTTATCTATGGTATGTAAGTATAAAAAGCCAAACAAGAACTTATCAAATTTTCAGGATAAAATTTTTTGTTTTTCATGCACTAAGAAAACCTTTTATAGTTATAGTTTTTGACTTTAACTCTATAGCGCCGTAAGTAGCAAATTTGCTACATTCGCAGAATTAATATTTTTTGAAATAATTCTACAAATTTTAATTGCAAAAATTCTGAAAAAATATACAGGCAATTTGCAGGCGTCCTAAGAAAAATTTTTAACGAAAATAAATTCAATGGAAATTTTATTTGCTTAGCTGTAAAAATTCAAAAAGTAAATTTTTCAAAAGTGACATTTTTCAAAAATTTACATGCGGAAAAACATGTACTAGTTGAAAAAACTAATTTTCTTAACGTAAAAAAAGATACAGGTCTTATAGGGTTAAAAAGAATTTCTAAAACTCCAGTTACTTTATTCTAATAACAGTGTTGCTACAAAATCCCAATTTCAAAATTCCCCGACTTTTCCTGGCTTTTTCCTGACCATTTTTTTTATTTTCCCTGACCGTTACCTGTAATTAATTAATTATAATATTACAAAATTATATTATTATATAATTATCATTGAAACGGCAGGTAATTATAACAGTTGAGTTATGATTGGGGCATTATTTCTCAAGTATATACCCAAACCAAAAAATAATGTTCTTCGATCGGGCTCAAATTTACAAAAAGTTTAGTCCTATTAAATGGCACTTCAAAAAGAAGATTGATCAGTTTGGTTTAAAAACTCGCCGAGGTAGAGAGGGTGAAATTTTTGTGCTTTGCGCAAGGAGCCTCTATTTCGGATATAAATATCTTTTTAACCAAATCCATTTCAAATCATGCAGGCCGGCGGGTGTCATGTTCAGGATTGGCTTACCAATGAAATATGTTTCTTTACGTGGAAAATAAGGATACACGTATTTTTTTAAAATTAATATAGCGACATTTTTACACTTTTTACGAATATTTTTAAATTTTAAGGATAAAATTAGTTTTTTGGAAATTTTACTTTAAAAACCTTGCCATTTTTTCAATTTTTGAAATATTAAAGTTCTTCTCGTTTCAGTTCATATAGTTTTTTGCACTCTTTCAAAATACACAAAAGAATTTAAAAATAACAAAAAATGGTGAAGTTATTTCGATTTTTTGAAAAAAATTTTAAAAATTTTTTCTCATAAACCCCACCTGTTTCCCCCTGACATTTTTAGGAATAATATGTACTAATGTAGTCTACTTAGCATAAATTTCCCATTTGGTATTTTTTTATTTTTCGGGAGAAAAAAATTAATTTCGATTTTTTTTAAAAACCTTGCCATTTTTTCAATTTTTTAGATTTTAAGGCTATTCTTGTTCTAGTTTGTCAAGTTTTTTTTCACATTTTCGAAACCGATAAGAAAAACCAAGAAAGAATAAAAAATGCTAACGCTATTTTGATTTTTTGAAAAATTAAACACGAAATTTTATCAAAACCATTTTATGCACTTTTCCATAATCTGGACATTTTAATCTATCCTCTGAAAAAACACTTTTCGCAGCCTCAGACAATTGTCTAAAACATTAAATACTCTAAAGTGCAACAGGCACTACCAAATATTACAGCTGGAATCATATTCGACTTTTGGCAAGATAAGTCTAAA
>JBAGKK010022718.1:0-11373 GCA_037177015.1 Euceroptres primus | reverse complement strand
TTTCGAAACGATTTGGGGGGATCGTTTGCATCTAGCACCAAGAAAATTTTTGCAATGCATTTTTGGACCACCCTATTGTAAAGCTTTGGAGAAGCAATGTTTTTCTTCTCCTGACTTTTTTTCATATCGTGCGTTGTTTGGCTTAAAATCTTCATTTCCTTTTGATTTTTTGAATTTAAAAAATGCTATAAGTCTGATAATTTTCATTTTAACGAAAAATGTCATAAGGATAAATTGTTCTTCTTTCTAAGTACTATAAATATCCGTAAATAGAATTTGTAAATTGCAAAAAAATGGTTTTAAAAATGTTCTTCATAATTTTCAACTTTTTGAATTTTTATTAAAAATGGTTGGCTAATGAACTTGACCTTCATTTTAGGACACTAAAAGAGTATAGCAAAGACCAATCCAATCTGTCAATTCTTTCAAAAGTTATCGTGCTAACAAAAAAAAAAATCTACAGACACACTGACAGACAGACGGACAGACAGACAGACACACAAACGAAAACTATTCATTAAAACCATTTGTTTGGGTTCAGGGCGTCTCAAAACGTGGACATTTGACAAAAACGGGGGGTCAAATTTTACACAAATCTAATACCTTCTCTGATGAGAATGTGAAAACTAAAATTTTCTTCACCTTTGCCATGAAAAGTTAAAAGTGAATGATTGGTAATTATTTAAACAATTGCATAATGTCGAAAACAAAAAATATAACTCCTAACACTCATTAAGTATGTCATTAATTCCAGAGAATACTAACTTTCCATGAGTTTTTGCGAAAAAAATTAAACAAATGAAAATTATTTAAACAATTGAAAAATGTCTTAAACAAAAAATATTATTATTAACATTCAACTAATCTGTCATTAATCCCAGAAAATACTAACTTATCGTGATTTATAGAAAAAATATCAATTTTTTAACAAACAACAATTGTTTAAAAAATTTAAAATTAGTTAAAAACTACACGAAATTTTGTCACTTATCGATTAAAAGTAATTCATGTTGAAAAAATTCAAAAATTCGCATTTTTAGCATGAATTTTACATAAAACTGCAATTTTTCATTTTTTGGGGCATTTTTCGGGCACAATATAAAGGGGTTGGAGTGATAAAAATTAAAGGTTATTTGATGAGAATTATTCATTGAACATTTCTTACAAAGTGAATAAATTTTAATTTGCAGAAAGTTAATAACAAGTATTTATTTTTGCCATTTTTTCGTAAAATGAGCTTTCCTTATGTAATTTCCCCATGTTAATTTCAAAGGCCCAGGGGCAGGGGTTAATATTGAAGAAATAAAAAAATAAAAATACGCAATTTTTTTTTCGAAAACTGCTCAAAATGGGGGGAATCGCGCTCCTCTATTAAAAAAAAGTTTTTTTGGAACACCCAAATGTATACATTATCTGATAATTGATTCGCATAAAGTATCAAATATTCTGAATCCAGACTAACGACGATATAATCTGTACTCATTTTCAGAGGTTCAGTTCACTAATCACTTTAACATAATGGCAATGGTTTGCTCTTAACCAAAAGCTTACTTTCGTACAGTTGGTACGTTTAATGATTTTTTTTAGGGTAGTCATAACTTTGGTTCCGAAATTATTTTCCAATAAAGTTTGTTACACTAATTGGTCGTTACTCTGTTAGAAATAATATGGTACAACTAGACAAATTTACTACTTACTAGATACTAGAACAAAGACAGGTTGCTCTTACATATTTCTGCATCGGTAAACGCTCGTTTCTAGAGTATCAGCAGTTGGCTACTTTACTTATTGTTAGTTTTCTCGTCGCGTGCACGTAAAAGGTAAGGAGAGTCTTTTTTAATAACGCGTATAAAAAGGAACATTGATGGCACGTAAATGGAATTGCGAAGTGCGAACGGTGAAGTGAAAAGTTGTAAGGTTTATTTCACAGTGTCAGAACCCGCGGGACGTCGTTGAGCTCGTTACAGCTTTGTACTTTGTACTTAGATTTTACAATAGCGAGGCAGTTTCGTGTCCCGGCGTCATTTGCAGGAGACTACTTGGTTTACGCGTGCTTGGATTCGCAAAAGGACCTTCCCTCTTAATGTGAGCAATGGGTACATATACAAGCTAGTAAGGGAAACCCACGCAGTAAACAGAATGCAAAGCAGAGGATAAAAAACTATTATAGTTCGACTATGAAACCGGAAATTACACCGCACAAACATCTTGGAAAGTAAAAGCTTACCTAATGCATTCAGTAGGCTACATTTGCCTATTACATATATTACACCTGTAACAACATTAGCCCGCGTAGAAATTTCCTCATCTTTATCAGTTTGAACTTCGGTTATGGTGGGGTCCCGACCAGAATGTTTACTTCAGAAAAAACTGGCAAGGGCTCTATCAGGCTCTATCTATATCTGATGAGGCCCTGGTCAGAGAATCTCCACTTGCAATGTAATAAGGGAAAACTATTTTCGGGGTGTAAATTCCCCGGCGAAATAGACATTATATATTTTGTAATCGGGTTGTGAAAGGGCGACCTCACTATAACCCTACTAGAAAGTCTGGCAGGGCTCAGATCAACAAAGTGTTACTAACTATAGTTTCACAAAAGGTTTAACATTTATTGCACCCTCTCAAAAACAATGTCTTTCAGGGTTATTTTTTGCAACTGTAACGATTGAATTTCTGTGAAAAACGCATTAAATTCCAAGCTTTCTTACCTTAGTCTTGGCGGCGTGGAAATCATCGGCGATGTTTCTGAGATTTGCACCGACGGTGACCCACTCCCTCTCGTTGAGCGTTGTACTTAAATTTAAGTGACCTGGACAGCAAGTACCATTGCATTTGTTGGACTCCGACGGGCCTTTCTCTGGGATGGAACTCTCGGACGTTAATCGACGTCTTCGCGGCTTCGGTCGTGGACTCGGTACTGGTACACTGCATTCCGGAAATTGAAATGCAGCATCTCTTGTTGGACTGTTTGGCGCCGATACGGTTACCTGGGGCGTCGGGGGCGGAAGTTGTTCCACGGCTGAGAGCACCAAGTCTGACAAACGTAATCGAGACAAGTCAGAATCCACTAGAACAATAGGATGCTCTTGGGAACTAGACATGTCACCCGACCGACGTGGTATCCGATCTGAAAGTAAACAAAAAACACATAATTATTTAATGAACTGCAGAAGATATTGCAAAATGAATATATCATTGATACAATAATATACGATGGCTGATGGAGAATAATAAAAGGAAGAAATACATCATCATGTGACGCTGAGTAGTATAATTGCTGATAATATGACGCGGAAGCGTGTAAGTGTAAGTTTTTTAAAAGAATGCTGCATGTGAAGCAAGATTCTCTTTCTGAATAAAAATGGTTGTCTTATCTTACCAGCGATAATTTTATCAATACAGGAACAGAATTAGATCATATCTATACGTTTTTTGCTTTATTATCACCCGCAGTTAGAGTCGTGAGGATGCGTGATACAGCTCGATAACTGCGATGTATAGTAACTTCGCAATAACGCATGTGTGCGTCAAATGACGGGGTAGACCAAAAAAATGCAAGTTAGATTGCATGTCCCGTCGACAGAGCCTCGTTGCTGAATTTATCTTCCGCCGACCTCCTTACCCAATTACGCAGTAATTGTGTAAGAATGGTTATCTAAGTGCAATAATAACATTTTTCTGATGAAAACCAGCCATTAAAAACTCCCATTAAACTTAATTAATTAAAAGATAAGTTTGAAGGCAATGCATTTGAAGGAACGTGACTTTCATTGCGAAACAACGTATTTATAGCATTGAACTTATCCACCAGTGGACACAAGTTTGTAGTTAACTAAAAACTATAATCGCACACTTAGCGATAATTAAAATTTTTGCACAAAAGGTCTTCAATTTTAACACTAGAACCTGAAAATCCCATTCATCTTGAAATATCAAAAGTAGATTGTAATTTCATGAGCGTTCATAATTTTTGAAGGCATGTGCATAAAATTTCAGACAAGCTCTTAATTTTCTGAACTTTTTTGAAATTTCAATTCAAATTATCTAAAACGTCATACAATCCACAGTAAATTTCTCACGTTTTCAGAAAATTACTGAACAAAAATAATTTTGTACGTTACATGAAAATTAAAAATCCTACAATTTCATGCATTTTGATAGAATAGAATTCCGGACATTTTTAACAGTTGTAAATCGTAGATATGATTATAGATATTATGTGATTTAAGATCTACAAAATTCTAACAGAATTATGATGAATAATGTTTTCTAGAAAAATATGAAACCAAGGAGAGAGAAAATCGACCGGTAGCCTTGAAGCCACGAAGGCCGCAATGTGGCGATTCTTCATTGTGATGGTAAACTTCCTCCAAAGTTGAAAGTTACTCAATATTATCAGAGAATATACGTTGTCGATGTTGTGACGGTTTTTTTGATCTACTAGTCTTGTTATAGTTTTTCTTATATAAAAAACTTTATTAAAATTTTTCGAGCTTTCGCCCGGCGACGCCAAGCCTCATCAAAAATACATAATAGTACGGAAAGTCCAAACGCTATAAATATAAGAGGAGTTTATGTTACAAAAAACACAAAGGATGAGTATTGAAAATTTTATTATAATGAGCTTATTTTGGCAACGAGTTTCTGTATTTGTCGACAACTTTTATTTCAAAAATTTTTTCCGTATATATTACGTAAGTACAGGTTATGTTTTCTGCTTTTTAAAATATCTGTCCTCATCCTTTATGTTTTTTGTAACATAAATTCCTGTTGTGATTTGTGGTCGTACTGTTTTGGTAGTTAAAAAAAACAAATCCATTTTAACGAGTGATACAATGATATTGCTTGAGCCGAGAGAACTATAAGATACGCTGCAAGTAGTAATAGTGTTTGGTTGATGCAGGTTGATGTTCCAAACTCGACTGACTTGTCGGTCAGCTGCAGATTTCGAAAACGGCGAAGATTTACGAAATTTAAAGGTGGGGTAAAGACCCAGTATACGGAGGCGTTACAAGTTCCGAAGATGCTTGATATGAAAACGGAAAAATCCGAGAGGGTTTTCCCCGGTATGGTAATTTATTTGCGCTTAGGTACAGCAATTTAACCTTAAATGGTCAATGTGTCGAAAGACTTAACGACTACAAGTGATAAAAGCATAAATTTTTGGATTGAAGGAGACTGAAAAAATTCGTAATTTAAGTAGTTAAGAGTAAGAAGCTCAAGTAATAAAATTTATCCTAAGAAAGTGGATACAGACACGTTTCAGGACAGATGGTTTTACACAGATCGTAAATTGTAACTTAAGTAAATCTCAACATTCCGGCCCCTTTGAACAATCGGTTCAATAAAATTTGATCACGATAGTGATTATACGATAAGCTATTACCATATTCATAAGAAAAACGATAGTTCATAAAACGACTGCTTCATACATACTGAGCTCTAAATAATAGATGTAGAGATTATATAAGGTTAGGAATAATATACATAGTGGATACATAAGGTTGCCAAAAAAATCGTAGTTGATGAGAACAAATACAAAAATTTTTTTTTTTGCAATTATTTTAAGATATACAGAAGTAAGATTAGATTTCAATCGGTAGTGGAGAGATAAGTTTCACACTTCGCTTCAATTCGGTGGATGCGGTCTTCACACTGTACCACTCGCATGATTCCGTCTGCCCCTGGGTTGGTCTCAACAACGCGGACAAGACTCCACTGCATTGGCGGCAGATTGTTATCACGAAGCGTTAAAATTTGACCCACCTTAATGTCAGTAGTTGCACCTTTATTCCACCTTTTCCGAACAGTTAACTCATTGAGTTATTCTTTACTCCAGCGCGTCCAGAAGTGTTGCTTCATTTGTTGGACTTGCTGCCATGCCGAGAGCCGGCCTGATGGCAAGTCTTTAAAATCGTGTTCTGGCATACCTGTCAGAGAGTCTCCTATGAGAAAGTGACCTGGAGATAAGACGGATATGTCATTGGGATCGGAAGGTAATGGAGTTAAAGGTCGTGAGTTTAGTATAGCTTCAATTTCAGTTGTGAGAGTGGTGAAGTGTTCATACGTCAGAAGTTGATTTCCGTTAACGCGTACCAAGTGGTACTTAAACGATTTGACTGCCGCTTCACAGAACCCCCCAAAGTGAGGAGAGCGTGCAGGTATAAAATGCCAATTGATATTCTGATCGGCAAGTACGCGGGAAATTTTTAAATTAAATTGTTTAGATCCCAGGAATTGTGCAATTTTAGCAAGTTCGTTCTTTGCCCCTACAAAATTAGTAGCGTTATCGCAATGTAAGTCGGAACTTTTTCCGCGTCTCGAGAAAAATCGACTCAAACAGGCTAAAAAGGCTTCCGTGGTTAAGTCGCTGACCACCTCGAAATGGACTGCTTTTGTCGCGAAACATACGAATATACACACATAGATCTTTATCTTATGGACGTTCCGAAACTTCCTTTCTTTTATGTAGAATGGACTGCAGAAATCGAGTCCAGATTGCAGAAAAGCTCGTTTGAAAATCGTTCGATTTTTCGGCAGATCTCCCATAATATAATTCGGAGTTTGAGGATTTTCGCGACAGCAAATAACGCATTCTCGAATGATTCTTTTAACTGAATTTTTTCCATTCAGAATCCAGTAGAGCTCTCGAGTTGCGCTGAGCGTTGCTAGTGGACCTGCGCGAAAAAAATTCAAGTGGTTCTCACGGATTATTAGATTAGTTACGATGTGATTTTTAGGCATCAAAATCGGATGTTTTCTAGAGTAATTGAGGTCCGAATGCCTGAGTCGCCCTCCGACCCTGATTATTCCCGCATTGTCTAGAAAAGGATCGAATGTCGTTAAGTTTCCCTTGATATTCTGTTTGGACTCGAGCATTTTCATTTCTTTTGAAAATACTTGAGCCTGGACCATTTTTATCACACTGGTATGCGCCTTTTGAAGATCGATTGTAGACAGACGATCAGAAAGGTCGCGCTTGAAAACTTTTATATCGATGAATCGTTGGCAATATGCTACCGTGCGTTTTAGATTAGTAAAAGTTTTTGCATTCTCAAACAATGTATTAGCGATCTTATTTACATACACTACATTGACATTATTCGTTTGTATTGTAGGCACGTTAACGATTTCTAACTTAGATTCTGGCCAATAATTTTCCTCCGTTTTATTAATCCACTCGGGACCATTCAACCAAAAGGAATGAGCGATGATCTCTTTCGGTGAGAGGCCTCGTGATACGAGATCCGCGGGATTATGTTCAGTGGCTACGTGACGCCACTCATGAGGTACTGATAAGGCTTAGATCTTGGCAACTCGATTTGCTTCAAGGATTGGAAGAGTGTGTGAATCCTTTTTTATCCAACTCAACGCAATCATTGAATCAGACCAAAAAAAAGTTTTTTGAATAGTTAACGACGTAGTGCTTGACGAACTATCGAAAATAAATTCACCAACAAGAGAGCGGAACATAATTCTAAACAACACACGTCTTCGACCTTCAAGGGGGCGATCCTTGATTTTGAACATATTAATTGAGTGGTGATTACGCCATTTACGTCAATTGATCGTAGATAGAGGCAGGCTCCGTAAGCTTTTTTGCTCGCATCACAAAAGTCGTGTAACTCCACACTAGCGCAATCATCACTAATTATTTTTCTTGGGGTATTAAATTTTTCTAAAATTATTAATTGATCTTGAAATTCACTAAAATCTTCCTTTATTGGAGATGGAACGATATCGTTCCAATTTAACTTTAACTTCCATAAAGATTGCATTATGATTTTAGCTCTAACGATAACCGGGCCTAGTAAGCCTAGAGGGTCGAAAAGTTGCGCTATTTGCGCAATAATGGACCTTTTAGTCACGCTTTTTTCGATGTTTGACTGTTTTATCGTATAAAGTAATAAATCTGGTTTTGGGTCCCAATAAATTCCCAACGTTTTAGTTTTTTCTCCTAAATTCAAGCAACAAAATGAATCATTTGATTGTTCTGATAAGGGTATGATAAGGGTGGGATCATTGGAAGCCCATTACCTGAGATTCATACCTGCCTTTTGAGTCGCATTAATCAATTCGCTAATTAATCGTTTGGCTTCTCCTCTAGATTGTGCGCCTGATACCAGATCATCCATGTAAAAATCCTCTTTCAAAGCTCTGGTTGCCTGCGGATAAAAGTTGGCTTCATCGTCAGCCAATTGGACGAGAGTCCTCGTTGCTAAAAAGGACGCTGGTGCAATTCCAAAATTGACTGTATTTAATTGGAATATTTTTACCGGTTGTTCTCTACTTTCTCGAAACAGAATTTTCAGATATTTTTGATCATCTTTGTGCATTTTTATTTGATGATACATTTTCTCGATATCGGCCATTAACGCAAAAACGTATGATCTGAAGCGAATTAATAATGGGAAAAGCTTTTCTTGAATATTTTGACCAACCATTCATGTGTCATTAAGCGATTTTCCGTTCTTAGTTGGCTTTTTTGCATTAAAAACTACCCTCACTTTAGTGAGGGTAGTTGAACGGTCATGAACATAGAACGGTCATGTGACCGTTTTCTATGTATGATTTCAGATTTTCGATATAAGGCTCTTCAAGAAAAGGTTTTCTAATAAATGATCTTTCAATCGCGTATAAACTATTCAGAGCAATGGAGAAAGATTCTCCTAGCACCGGTTCATTCTCTTTGAACGGTACCTTGACGCAGTATTTGCCTGATTCTGGATCGCGTGTGGTGTTTTCTCGATAATGTTTTTCGCACGCTATCTCTTCTTTCGATAATCGATTCGCTTGCGGACAGTTTTCTAATTCCCAAAATTTTTCAATATTCCGATTTAAAAGATTAAGGGATAGATTGCATCTGGGTATTTTCGGAAATATTGAATCATTTGTTTTTCCACCGACAATCCATCCAAATTTAGTATTCTGTAAGAACGTGTTTTGATAAGATAATTTTTCCTGACAACCTGGACCAGTTATGAGTAATTCTAGGAACAGCTCAGCACCGATTAGAGCGTCAATGGGTCCAGGCTTTTGGAATTCTGGATCGGCCATACTGTATTTGGACGGAACTCCGAGTTCGTTTCGATTTATACATTCGTTAGGCATGAAGGGATTTATTTCTCGGGTTATCAGGAATGTAAGATTTGCATTAAATGTATTCAAACGTGATTCGATCTTGGTACGGGTTATTTTATTGATGATCGAGCTCATTTGGTTACCACCAAATGAAATACCCCCCAAGTGGTATTTCGATTTCGTTTAGTCATAAACCTAATTTCGCGGCCATTTTTTCAGTTAAAAAATTTACTTGAGAACCATTATCAAGAAGGACTCTGCATAAGTGAGGATAGCCCTTGTGATCTAAAATGTGGATGAGCGTGTCTTACACGTTAATGACGATTTGCTAGTTTCTATTGAATGATTCGACCTGAGGCAATTGGAACAAAGTTTCAAGTTTTTTACAAGCTCTATGCCATCTTGTATGTTTACGTTCAATATTTTTTCACAATTCTGAGTGAAATGAGAATCTTTACAAATCTGGCAAAATGGACGAAATTGTGTAGCATACGAAAATGCCCGATTACCACGTGATTGATTATTATAAGCTGGTCGGTTATTGTCACGATACTGCTTGCATTACTCTGCGAAAAGTTTTTCTCCAATCTTTCGCTTTTTAAATAAGGTTTATTTGTTACTAACAATTTTTCGCGAGATTGTAAAAATTCCATTAATAATTGCATTGTTGGATTTTGATTTCCCTGGATCAGTTCTTTCCACTTCAGACGCGTTTGCGGGTCAAGTTTAGAAGTTACTGCGTACATGGGAAAAGATTCCAAGAACGGTTTTTTCAGAGCTTCCAGCGCGCGGTAATGCTTTGTTACATTATTTTAAAAATCGCCTAGTGCATTCGAAGAAGCACTCTGACAAGATGTTAATTCAAAAAACGCTTTGATATGATTGTTGATGACCGCCGCAGGATCATCGTAATAATTTTCTAAAATATCCCACGCGACTTTATAATTAGTATCAGTGGTTTCAAGAGCCTCGATTTTATCCGCGGCCTTCCCGGTTAGACACGATCTCAAATAAACTAATTTCTGCGAGTCAGTGTATCTTTTATCTTTGTCAACCGAAGATTTGAATATATCGCTGAATCCTGGCCACTTTTTGTACGATCCACTAAAGGTCGGTAAGTTTAAGGCTGGTAATTTAAGATTTATAGCATTCGCTCAATCAGAGTATAGCTAATGTCGACCGTCGTTCTTCAAATACGATCCTTTCCTTGTATTCGATCTCGATTTCTGCGTCATTAACTAAGTATTCTATTTCACTTTGTGTGGTTTCAAAATCTGTTCTAATACGTTTCGCGTCAGCTCGTTTACCTTTAAATTCGACAAGATCTATGTCCGTAATTTTTTTAAAAAAAATTTGTCTAAAATAGTTAATTTTGCTTTTAACGCGCCCCGAAGCCTGTTTAACTGTATGATTCGATTTTCGATTTCCATTTTCACACACGACTGAGCTAATACTAATAAGAATGGAATAGATAGGATAGGGATTGACCACGTTTCTATAAGTAATATACTCTCAAAACAGGCATGCGAGACTCACCCTCTGGCAGAATTGGCAAGCATCTCAGACGTTTACAAATGAAACCGTTGTCTCTGCTTGACGCTTGGAGATCCTTGTTCCTTGAATTTCTACGATATAATTCTGATGATTCGTAGATCTTGATTGAAATGGTTGAATTTTCAATTATGATACTGGATCCAATAGAGTGTTTTCGAGTTGTTAACTCTTTCAATGTTCATTACACTCGAGTAACCAGATTCACGATATTCAATGAGACGTTTTCACAGTTTGTTATTCAATCGATGGTCCACGTTCACTTAAGCTTTTTCTAGATATTTCGAACAAGTTTTGATAGATTATCGTCTCACTTAATGTTCATGTTCACTCAAGTCCTGGAAATAAAAAAAATTATTAACATTTTTTAATAATTATAAATCATAATTTATAAAATATGTAAATAAATAGTTATGACTTACGTGTAGTTTGAGAAGAATTTTAATAAGCTGTTAATTTCCTTCAATTTTCTATTTCAAAAATCCTGTAAAGAGAAATTAATTATTGATATTACATTATAATAATTATGAGCAATAATTTATAAAATATATTAAAAAATTATTATTACTTACATTTAGTTTGAAACAAAAACAAAAAAATGCATTTAAAAGGTGTTATGTTTCCCCAGGTAATCAGGAAGAGTTTTTTTTTTAACAATTTGTTTTTATTTTACAATAACAAATTAACCGATTTTTTTAAACGAAAATCGCGTGTTTGGCTTCAAAATGCTATTAAAAAAAA
>JBAGKK010022707.1:0-11374 GCA_037177015.1 Euceroptres primus | reverse complement strand
TTGACTTCGACTGAAATTTTTTTTTCAAAGCGCCAAAGACAGAGGTTCCCTCTACCGATCAAAAAAAATTGAAGTCGATATCACTCACCGATTGCAAGCTATACTGGACACGCTCTTACTTAACAGACTGTACAAAAAAAAAAATTGTAAGATATTATGGGGCTTAAAATACGAAAATTTGTAATTTCTTTACAATTAATAGTCTGAAATGACCCCTAAACATTTTTTTTCGTAGAATAATATACACGGCATTTATACTGCAATATAAAAAGAATATTCTACAGAATGAATATATTTAAAATATTTATATCCGGTGATAAAAATCTTGAACTTCGAAATATACAAAAAATACACATTTTTTATAGTTTAGAGATTCCTATAGTACTTTAAAATTTATATTTACCTATAATTTACCTAACAAGGATGTAAGTAATTAAGTTAAGTAATGTCGATTTGGGTTTAATTTTGTGTTTTGTAGGTTTTGCTTATCGATTTCCTTGAAGTTTTAATTTATGAAAATAGGACTTGATATAAATATGAATAGGAGCTGTGCCTTGGGCAATAGGGTAAAATTATATACATTATATGTAAAAATTATCATAGAATTAACCTGATACAAGGAAAAGAAGTTTAAAAATGGGATTATCTGAAAAATGGGGGAAAGGCGCTAATATCCTTCGCAGTGTCATTGGTTGACGTATTTCTCTATATATCTTGAGCATTTATAATTTACTCATTGAGTATATTAGAAATGTTCAAGATTTAATATACTTAATGAGTAAATTAGAAATGTTCAAGATATATAGGGAAAAGCATGAGTCGATGGATTTTCTAAAAAATGGGTGAAGGACGCCAATATCGACTGATATGGGTCAATTCAAAATAACCTCGGAATTCATGTCCCCCGCCAATTTCATAGGTATAAAGCTTGAAAAATTATGTTTTTATATTTTTTTAAGTACATGGTATCCTAATCTACAAGAAGCACGAGAAAGTCGCACACCGAAAGTGATTTTGATTAGAAATTGTCTGATTTGAACAGTTCGTACACAGTAGAAGAGCGTTTTCCTTTGATATAAATTAAAGACCTCTATTAGTTTTCCTGATCACCCCGCAATTAAATCTAAAATTTATTTTGGTCTAATTTCTTCAAAAGCTATTCAAAATTTTCAAAAATTTGTTTTTAATAATTTAAAATCTCTTAATAAGTTTAGTCAGAGACATTTATGTACGTTCTCCTTGCGTCATACGTATCCAGTGCAAGTTTTCACACATATTTCGACAGCGAAACGTTTTTTACCTAATTTCTTTTAAAAAGTGAGGAGAATAGATTCTGCGAGTTTTCAAACGACATGGGTAGGAATTATACTACCAAAAATCCCTTAAAAGGTACGTAAACATGTTTTGTAACTTGAAAACGTCATACGTGTCCTCCTATGTTTATACTACATTAATTAAGGTTTTTTTTAATTAGGAACTTTTGCTATATTTCTAACCTTAACTAAATTCAGTTTTCCTCGTAACCCGATTTAAATTCGTTAATAACATAAAGATTATTTTGAAAAATTATTGAAATATCATATGTGTTCAATGTCATAAAGTGTCCACCTCTAGAGTTTAGGATAAATTTCTAAAACAATCGATCGCTGTTCCATTTTTTTAGTGTGTAGTACTTAGAAACGTAAAGTATAAAACATTTTATCAAAATGTTAGGAAAAAATATTTCTAATTCTTTATTTTTTATAAAATTTTAGTGCGACCCATTTTATGAATATTTAATAAAGAAAAATGTGAAATTGAATAAGTGATTATTTTCGATATTTTTTACTCCTGTCAACATTTTCTATAAAGATTATTGCAAAAAACGCTACAATTAATTAATATGTAACTTTTAAATATCTAGCATCATTTGTGTCCACGTCAAAACGGAAATCTTTGAGTAAAAGACAATCGCTAGATATTATTTGTTACAAGTATCTTCCCTGGATATTAGAAAACGTTCTGAAAAATTCTGTGTCAGCATTATATATAAATTAATAACCCTACTAAACTGATCTCAGACAACGCAATACAAGCTCTCTCTCTCTCTCTCTCTCTCTCTCTCTCTCTCTCTCTCTCTCTCTATCTCTCTCTCTTTTTCTCTGAAGAAGAAAAGGGAGAAGGAGATGTTTGACAAAATGGAGGACGGAGATGGAGGCTTTTTGTAGGATGCACAAAAATATGTACCTGCAGATCACTTCTTTGTGATCGTGACCATCGTTCGCAAAATTAAGGTATTTGTAGGAAAAACGACCAATTACAGAATTGTCGGAAATTCAACCAGCATAAAAAAGATACCGAGATCTATCGAACTGTAAAGTTAAAATCGAATCGTGCATTTAGAAACCGAAATAATTAACATCAAAGTTAGTACTTTTTGCGCGTTCCGCCTATACCTAATACAGAAAAAAAAAGTATAAGTAAATAAACTCTTGTAGGGACTAAATGGTATTACACAATTGCATGAAAAACTATTTAAAAGTAAAGGACAATATCATGAACATTATGAGCGAAAAACGGATCATTTCTTCTTGATAGTTTTCGCAAAAAATCATATCATAACAAAAAATTTGACGTAATTTTTCGTGCGCGAGAGACTGAGTAGCGGCTGTGCGGCAACACTGCACTCTCCCTTGCACCCCGCTCCATCGTTCACTATGTCACACAAACTTTGAAGTGTGTCAAGACACTGAATATAGTCGTGATTTGTTTTGTACAAGAAACGATTCAAAAGGCGTTTAAAAAACTTTAGAGTGGGATGAAAATTACAATATAAAATACAATATCTGTATCTATGACCTATTCAAATTATGTTTATTGATACAAATAACTTAAAAAGTTAAAAGTCGTCGTACATATTACAGTATATTATTTAATAAGTGAATATCAAATTTCCTGAAAACAATCTTGATAAATAAAAAAAAACGATTCTCTCTCTAAAGACATTCATATTTTAGTGGAAGGATAGAAAAAATGTAAAAAAAAGATATATATTGAAAAAAAGTTCATAACATGAATATTTAGAAACATAAAGTCCAAAACAAAACGATCCCTTCGCGTCCATTTCTCTCAAATACTCATTCCAGTTGGTGCAATCCAATGCCAACATTTGCAATTCTTGCGATCATTACAAGAGATGCAGCTACTCGTAGAGGCTCCAAAGACTGGCGAAATAGAGGAGCGTGAAATAGTTAACTTTTTTTGAATAAATTAACTTTTGGGATATGTTCCAAAACAAGTTTTTCAAGAACTTCTACACAATTCATGGCTTCATGAAATTTGAGAGAAGAACTCATTCCCAAGTATTCTTGAGCCAGGGTTGAAAGTTTGAACATTCTCTCTCCTTTTCTGTCAGTCAATTCTTTTCTCAATATGGTAACTGTCAACAAAACCAGCGATCATGTTGAAGTCCTGAATCATGAAATCATGTTGAAATGTTGAATCATGTTGAAATCATGTTGAAGTCCTGAATTCTGAATTGTTGGTAATTGCCCGGAGCAAAATATTTACGTCAAACGGTGCATTGTGTGCAATAAGTAAGCACTTCAGGGGCGAAACACAAGTTAAAAAAGTTGAAAATCCCTATAAAGCGTCTGTAAGAGGAATTGTGTCAACTTTTTTACCCTTAAAAAACAAACTTCCACCACTAGTTGACAAACCTGTGACTTCAGATGCTTTATATACAATAGGCTGTGTGGAAGTCACATATACATCAAATTTGTTCTCTTCACATTTTGCTGCAATCTGCAGAATGTCGGCAGTTTTGTGGAACCCAGACGTCTCCAGATCGAAGTAGACGATTGTACAATTATCAGGGGAACGAGGAGAATTTTGGCTCAAGCTGCTAAGGAGCTCAGGATCCAAACGAGTGATTATTTCATCAAAATCCTCCACCATACCACAGTTGGAACGATATTGAAGACCTAAATTCTCTTTCTTTTTACATAAAGCCTTTCTTATCTTTGTCAATGCATGAAGACGATTCTTCACACATTTTTTTTTGGTTCGTAAAGCATTCCATAATCTGTATTTGTCCATTTTGAAAGTGTGGGAAGCTGTGATCTTGCTTGGAGAAAGAGCCAACCTTTCCTGAACTTCTATTAAATTTTGTGATATTTTTGCTGCATACTGCACTCGCCAAACGAAAATCAGCTGATTCGCTCAGGCTGTAACAATGTGATTTTGGAGCCTTCCTGGACATTATTGAATTAAAACTTTCATTTCCCTGGCTGAATGCATCAATACTGAATTTTTCTACATTGCTTGCATATTTTTCGAAAACCTTAGTCAATGAAACTTTGAAATTGGGGTCTGAAAGTTTTAATGTTGGCTCTTTTGAAGGAACATTCTCGTTTCGATGCATGCATCAGTCCCCGCATTTCTCATGGTCTCCAAAAACATGATTTGGAATGCTCCGGAGTGTAGTTGCAAGCGGATCAGTTTCCCTATATTTTGATGCTGCGCCAATCGAAAAAGATACTGCAAATGTTCCATTGTGCCTGGTTGTTTCATTTCTTTGAATGATTTTTTCAATTCAAAAAAGTCAAAACAAACATGTTTTTTCAAGTGGTTGTTGTCAGACAACTTGAAGATTTGATTCGAATTGCCTTTGCGTACTGCACTGATAGTAGTACTATCATCGTCTCCAATCACGACGCGAGCATTGACTTCAACTTCTGCCAAGATATCGCTGTTATTAATCAGAGAAGCACCTATGTCTGCTTCCATTGCTTTGGCATTACCAACGAAATTTTTTTGGCAATCATGTTGTGACTTCGGAGTGTTCTTGTCACATTTTTTGCATTGTCTATTACGACTTTAATAATCTAAAATTGCCTGTAAGAAAACCAATAATTGTACCATAACCATTCAAGCTATCGTAACTTTTGCCATTTCCTCGATTGCTCCATCCCATGTCGTATGATACAATAATATTCACGATATTTTTTAATACTGCATCAAATTCGTTGACCGTGCATGTGGCTGCGTCATCTCCTGGAGGAACATCAGAGGCATTCGGAATCATGGAACACTTGAGGGCATTCAAGTTAGGATAGATCTCGTTGGCAATTCCGGAAGGCCTAAATGAAAACAGAAAAATAAAATGGTGCATGCAATGAAAGCAATGAAACACGCAATTTTATTTGTGGCTACAAAATTTTATTGTCCATTTGTTATCATAAGATATGAAAACAAATAATTCTTAACGAATAGACATATTACCAAATACTGTTAAGGGGCTATACTTAAATTACGTACCAAACAAAAGAATAAATTTCATATAACCATCTCTCTCAATCTTTCGATAATTATATTTTTATCTCTGTCATATTTATTCTTTTTTTTTGTTACGTAATTTGTGTATGGCCCCTAACATAGGAAAATTATTTTTTTTACCAATTTTTAAATCAATTTTCGGCATTGTTATTGTGCAAAATATATTTTTTTTGACATTTTTAATATGGCTGATTTTTTCAGATTTTAAAGATTAAAAAATTTACAACTTTTAAACAATTCAGTAAATAAAATTTAATGAAATTTAGTTCACAGAATTTTCAGAGAACGTCCTGTGTGTCTTAACTGAGTTGTCAATAACATAAATTTATGTACAATTTTATGGGGTGACGACTAAGTGAAGAGCAAAATCTTACAATTCTCTATAAAATTTCTCAATACTTTATATTGTCAAACGTCTTTCCTTTATTGTTGCCAACTTGCAGCTGTTTTTTGCTGTTGCCTCCAATGCTGGACCTATTTCTCGTTCGTAATGCTTGAACAAATCTCTCGATATTGGTGGAATGTTCAAACAAGCCAAATTTTATTCAAGGCAGAACAGCCTGAACCAGCATGGATAGCACCTGTAAAACAAATTTTGAGGTTAAGATCAGAAAAATCGAAAAAATTTGAGGTTAAGATTTGAAAAATAGGAAATAAATTCTATAATACAAAAACTATGTTTGTAATTAATTCAATAGAACATACCCAGCACAATTCTCGTATTTGTATCATGGTGAATGGTCATATTTTTTGTGACGTGTGTTTTGCCTGTAAGAACCGGCGAGATAGTAGAACAGTGCAACAGACACTCAAAATTGAATGGAGACCTGTGACTTTTCCTTTCACTGTATTAACTAAATCAAGTCTTTTGTTGCCCATACAACACTACATATGTTTAACAAGCTCATCCATATCAACAATTCGTCTTCCCTCAAATCAATGTCCCTCATGAGATGATCTAGGTTGTTCAGGTTTTCTCCTTGCTGCGTGCATCGCCGCAACACGGTTCAAATTAGCTGCTACGACATGTTTCTTCGAAAATTTCCCTTTTTGTTTCAGTTTAGTATACATTTTTTATCTTATATACTGATAATTCACTTGACAGAAAGAAATTTTTGATAAATTGATGCACGTTTACTGCTGCCTGCTGCAGCGACTTGCGTTAGTTTGGCAAAAGAATACAGAGACCCGTTGTAGGCTTGATGTACAACGTTACCCTGATCACGTCTACGGCCGTTGCATGGTAGTAGTGTGTATGCGTGTAGATAGTCTGGAAAAGTGTGGGAACAGAACTCGACTGTACGCTGGTAAAAGTTTCGATACGCCGCTAAGGCATTACCGTGCCACTCCGAGACATCCAAGCAAGCCGAACTCTTGGCTAGGACAGCCTTCCGGCAAATATTTTAAGGAGGGGAAGCGCACGACCGAAGCAAAAGACGCTGTTGGAAAGGAGTCCTAAAGCATGCCCATCCCGTCGGAGCGCCGAGAAAGACTGACGAAACTGGACGGGGAGGGAAAAACCCCAAGGATGGAGGATAAGAGGAAAGGGCAGGAGAGCAATCCGAACTCTCCAGAAGGAGAAGGCGGAAAACCGCGGAAAAAGGCCCCGAATGAGGCCTCCTCTACATAGTCGGAGGTCGACAAACGACCTAGACCTCAAGAAGAACCGATGTAAGGGAAACCAAAAGTCAAGAACATCAGGAAGACAAGAAATCGAGAGATCCTAGTAGAGGCCGAAGAAGCCACTGAGGGCAGGGCTACTACGGACACTGCAATCGACTAGGCCATTTGGGAGAAAGGGAAAATTCGCCAACTCGTCTCCAGGATCAAGGATCCTGGAGACCTTTGGCCCGCTACCAAAGTAGGGAAGGTGGCGGAGGCTCTGGGGGTGTTTTTGGAGATGGCACGTAGATGCACATCAAGACATCCATGACGACAAGAACTTTCAGGGGAGCCTTGAGGGCCTATACCAAAATGGACGAGGAGCGGGCGCTGAAACTTCTGCGGGCGGTCCACATTAAGATCGGGTGGGTCTCCTGCAAGGTGCGCAAGAAGGCGGAGGCGATGAAGTGCTACTGTCGCCAGGGCTATGGCAACTTGACAGCGAATTGACTCGAAAAGGAATCCTTCAGAAGCCGTGGGACGAGCCAAGCAGTCAACAAAGAAGGACTCCGAGGCTCGGCTTTGTGCACCTGTAAGCAGTGGCCCTGAAGCAATGCGAAAGCGGTTCCAGGGTCGCTGTCTATCGGGGAAGGGGAGGTGATTTTAGTGGGTCCATTTTTTAGGACTAATCTCACAGGATGTCCGTGAGTGCATGCACACTTCCTTGCACGAAAAAAAAAACAACTGAAAATGTTAAAAAAATGCTCATCATCAATGGCAAGGGCGTAAGAAATCCTATTGCAACTGTAGTAGGAATTTTTTTTTAATGAAAACAGTTAAAAACCGTCGAATTAGATGGTATTCGCACAAAACCCAAAAATTTGACCCCCCCCCCCCTCGATAAATATTTGTCCAAACGCTAAATTTTTTACCATTGAACCATCATCGAAAAAGACTACGCTTTACCCAAGTTTGATCGAGCCTGATCGATTTTCGGGGCGGGGGAGGGGGCAGTTGAGATATAATGCCCCTTATAGGAAAAGAATGATCCATATTTAAAAATTAAGAGTTTTTTCAACGTTTTTTGGATCAGCCTTCACTATTATTGATATTAAGAAAGGTAATAATTTTTTTGGTCAATGTTATTATCACCATTGGACAGAGATATTTCAGACCTTAAAAAACACTCGTACAAAATTAAAATATCGTCAGTGCGAATTCGCATTACAGTGTAGGCCGCAGATGCAGAAAGTATATGTGTGCAAGTAAAGGCTTTTTGAGGTCGCCGAATCCAAATCTGACCTTAGATTATTAACATTCAAAACGAGGGATCCGATATAGTGGACCAAAATTACTAAAGAATAATTGGAACTCATTTTATGTAGTACTCAATTTGTAAGATTATGTTGCAAAAACAAAATTGAAACTTATATGCAAATGCAGTGATAGTAACTGAAATAAACGCAATATAGAGACAGTTTGCACTACAGTAGATTCTACACACAGTAAGTTCTACTGTGCTTAGTAGCCAATCAGAAGGAAAGTGGAGAAGCTCATCGCGTGCTTCTATGCGGGCTTCTATCTACCATGTGTAGTAGAATCTACTGCGTGTGAAATTATCTGCGGTGTAAATGTAAACTACCTCACAGTCGGCAATGAAAGAATACTATCTTGATAAGTATGTAAACACTTTTCACTTAGTACTTTTTGGTATACTTTACATTTAATACCGAGAGGTTGATCAATCGAATTTTGATTACAAGATCTCAAAGATTTTAAAAGATTTCAAGTGATTTCAAGCGATATTCAAAAATTTCAAAAGACTGCATAAGATTTCAAGAAATTTTGAAAAATTGCATCAAGTTTCAAAAGTTTTCAAAATATGTCAGAAACAATTCAACAAACTGAAAGATTTCAAGATACTTTTTAAGGAGGAATTGGACATCGAATCGGGCAAAAAGATAATGCTGTTTAGTGGAAATGCATATTTACTAATGCAGATAGTGTAATTTTTCATTAATAATAATTTAATTTTAATTAATTAATTATTTAATAAATTAATTAATTTAATTTTAATTTTTCATTAATAATTCATTTTTCAATTTTTCATTTTTACTAATGTAGATAATGCAATTTTTCAAGTTAAACAACTTGAAAAATTGCAAGTTTAATAATAAATTAGTATTATAAAAGAATGATTTTCTATTTAAAATAATATTTAACGTAAAAAATGACGTTTTTCGGTTACAAAATTCAAAATTTTTGACATCGAGTGTATGACTGCTTAACATAACGTCAAAGAAGTCATTAAAATGTAAATTGCGATTTATGTGCTAGAATAGAGTAAATATAATCCCAAAGCATTTAAGAATCCAATATACATTAAATTATTTCATAATTTAATTTTTATTAGCGATAATAATTAAATTTTTTATTTTTGAAAATTGGTTAATTAACGTAGCAACATCGCAGCCTAGTTCTTATTTTTTTTTTTCAAGCACTGGTAGTATTGTCGATCATCTGAGAGAACAGCTGAAAATTCTGAGATTGGCTGAAACACAACGGTTTGACAGGTTCTGCTTACATTTACTGATAGAAACGTAACTCTATTAGTTTTTCAATTATCAAGATAAGTAGACACTGTTTCTTCATAATAGACCGTGTTAAAATTAATAAATTATTAATTACTAAAATATTTAGTAAAAAATTCCGAAATGTTGTGTTCTCTTTCATTAAATTAAAAGACGTTATTCGTCAAATTTTCAAAATTTTCTGTGATTTCCTTATGCCTGTCCAATTCCAACTTAAGACTTTAACGTTTTAACCCGTTGACTGTGTATAACCTATAAATCCCATGCTTTATGACGATATATGCATCATGACACAGTCTACGGGTAAAAAACATTTAGCGGGGACATGAATACATCAAGTTTCAAAAGTAATTAACCTCACGTTTGAAACTTAGCCAATATTATGGACGATTCCATGCTTCAAAATGTAATAACTTTTGAGCTGTTTAAGATAGATACTTCGCTAAGAGCTCATTTTAAAACTTATGAAATTTACTTTTGGATAATATTTAAAACGGAATTAATTATTCCCATACATGTAAATATCAAAATTTGCGATTTTGTTTTTATTTTTGAATCTTAGAGCCGTTGCGCACCTGATCCTACAAGTTAGAAAATTGTTTGCGATACCTATTTTAAAGCCTTATAAAACTAGTCTTTTCAAATTTTAGGCGGGGTCTTTATTCTCCTTCAAAAAATTAAACTACTCTACCGTCGGTAATTATTGGTACGGCTGTTTTTGCAACAGTTGTGAAAGTGTTTTAATTTTTCTAATATAAATTTTTTTTAAATTTCTCCATAATAAAACGAAAGAAAACAAAATTCTGCGTCGAACAAGTCAAGTGAAAGCAATATGTTAATTCTATAAAAAGATAATGCCAAAAACTTCACATTTCGATGTTTAAAATAAGAACCGATAACACCGAAAATAATGATCATTTTTAGAAGATCAAAAGTTATTTCGAAAGTTAAATTTCCATGGAATTTTAGTGACCCACTACTATATTTGTTCAATTTTTATCCGTTTTACAAATTTTATATGTCGTTCTGCTATCTATAAATTACGTAACACATTTTTTGAAAATTTTTTACGCCTCCCTCCCACCATGTAAGAAGCAGTAACAACATAGTTTAACCCCCTACTCCTTTTTGATACGTAATTACATAATTGTATTTTTAGTTCTTACTACCCACGGCACCTAATGCAAATAATTAGAATTATTTTTAAAAGTTAATTAAGATTCAAAATTTCTCAAGAATATCAGAAGTTGGTCGAGGGTTTTTGGATTTTTATGAAAATTGGCGAAACATTGGCGTTAGATGAGGGAAATTACTGTGCCAAAAGGTTTTCGAAAATTTTCAAAATTCCGCGTGACGGGGCTTTAAATTTTGAGACACAACTTTTTTCAAAACGCAATATCTCTAAGATCGCTCGACCCACTTTGTCCATTTTTTCAGGGATAACATAGAATTTATAAAGGTTTGAAACAAAATAATAGAAATTTTTTCCAAAATTTGATTTAAAAAAAAACTGAAAAAAGTTTTTAAATTAATTTTTGGGTTAAACGCACACCTACGATTTTACTTAAATATAAATATTTGGATTCTGTTATGGGCAAAGCCACATATTTTTTTTTTCAATTGTAATGAGTTCTCTAAAAGATTATCATACATCTCAGTAAATGAATGTTTCAATGGCATTACTCATAATATAAAACTCTTCTTTTTATGAACAATATCTAAATATCATATAGAAATAATTCAAACAATGTTCTAAGTGCAATGAAGAGTATGTGTAATTCGCCTGTTACACCAACCCATGCGAGCACTTGAACACAGCGAGCATATTACATGACTGTATTTGCAAGTGTGTGTGAACGAACTGT
>JBAGKK010022698.1:0-11374 GCA_037177015.1 Euceroptres primus | reverse complement strand
AGAAACGCGTGGCGGTCTCGGGTAGATGAGGCAATGAACTTTCGAGTTCCAAATGCCGATAAATAATAATAATGATATCTTGCACCATTTCCGAGAAAAAATAAAAAAAATCAATTTTCATGCACAACAAAATTTTCTTGACTCCTGGTTTATGGAAATACCCATAAATACCCGTACCCATATTTTGTTAAATAGTTAAAAAAAATGAAAGTTTATATCCAGAAGACTTCCTGTGAGTTTTACGTGGGCTAAACAATTATTAATAGTCCAGTCATTATAGACATGAAATAGCCCTTTTTGGGGAAAAAATGCTATTAGATTTCTTCTTTTCAATCCATTTTTCCCAAGCTTACAGGCGTCGTAGAGCTTCGATCAAGAGTTGCTTTTATACCTTAGTAGTTGCATTTTCACATGCATTTACAGGGAATATAATTTTTCAAATTTAATTTGTTTAAATATGACTTTGAAAAAACTTAATATGTTTTAGATTGTTAAGATAGGTAATTGTTAGTACTATTATTCTTCGAATTTAAAAAAAAATCGTTATTCTACGCTGATTACAAGCTGAGATAATTTTTCTTTTTTAAATCGCTGTGACGTTAATTATTAATATTAAGAGACGAAACTTGGAGAGAGTTTACATTAAGAGCTATATTTCCATTTCCTATATTAACATTAATATGAAATCAATTATTTAATTGCAAAAAAGAATATAGCGGCGACGCGTTCTATTACTCGATCTAGCGAGCGAGTTAAAGAGCGAGGCGGCGCATTCGCGCCGCGCGCCGTGGTTGCGCGTAGAAAACTGATCGAGCATCTTCAAATCGATGGAACTGGAAAAATTGGCCATATCTCGATTAATAATGAACGTATCGAGATGATTCTTTTTTTAATTTGGGATAGCTAGAAAAATCATGAGCATTGAAGCTATTATATTAGCGGAATTAACATTATTTCAATCCGAAATTTAGGCAGAGATGAAATTATTATATTGCCACAGTAAAAATAATGCTCAGAAATTATTAAAAGTAATACTAACAATTATATAATATATAGTATTATAGTATTATTATATAATACATAGTAATATAGTATAATAATTCTATATTACTATGTAGTATATAATAATACTACAAATTATTAGCCATAAGTCTAAAAGGGGTGGACCTTGATAGTATTATTTTTACTATGGCAATATAATAATTTCATCTCTGCCAATGAACGGGCGTCTCATTTACTATAAAAATTTAAGTGCATAAGAAGATCGAGTGAACATTTCACAAATATCAGGTAAATATAAGTGTTGTAAAATTCAAAAAACAAATTTTTTGCAAATTTCAGGTTGAAATAATGTTAATTCCGTTAATATAATAGCTTCAGTGCTCATGATTTTTCGAGCTATCCCAAATTAAAAAAATAATCATTTTGATACGTTCATTAATAATCGAGATAGGACCAAATTTTTCCAGCTCCATCGATTTGAAGAAGCTCGATCAGTTTTCTGCGCGTAACCGCGGCGTGCGGCACGCATGCGCCGCCTCGCTCTCTCACTCGTTCGCTAGATCGAGTAATAGAACGCGTCGCCGATATATCTTCTTTTTTGCAGTTAAATAGTTGAATTCATATTAATGTTAATGTAGGACATGAAAATATAGCTCTTGATGTATACTCTCTCCAAGTTTCGGCTCTTAATATTAATAATTAACGTCACAGAGATTTAAAAAAGAAAAAAAATTATCTCAGCTTCTAATCAACGTAGAATAACTATTTTTTTTAATTCGAAAAATAATAGTACTAACTTAACTATAGAGGTTACTATTTAATTTTATAACAATTACCTATCTTAACAATTTAAAACATATTAAGTTTTTTCAAAGCCATTTTTAAACAAAATTAATTTGAAAAATTATATTCTCCGTAAATGCATGTGAAAATGCAACTATTAAGGTACAAAAGCAACTCTTGATCGAAGCTCTACGACGCCTGTAAATTTGGGAAAAATGAATTGAAAACAGCATTTTTTTAGATAACAAATTCCGCCAACGACAAACTAATGAAGCTTTCGGGCTAAAATTTTAACCACTTATTAAGGGTCAAAAACCCGAATTACAAGTGTCTCCGATGAAAACTGCATTAATTATTAGCAATTGAAAAAAACGGTCAATTTTGACCGTTTTTGAGCTCTCGCGTATAAACAAATTATCGGAACTTAATGCGACTTATCTTATTTTACAGGTTTTTTAATACCTACATTTTTCATGCAAACTTTTTTTCGCTATCTATAACAGTTTTTTCACACGAGTCAAAAAATCACTTTTCCATAACTTTGATCATTATTTAAACAAACTTTCCCAACCATTCATGAGTTGGATTTTTGATATTTTGTTTATAACACGCTTGCGAGCAATATCCCGCAGAGAAAAATCTAATAGCATTTTTTTCCCGAAAAAAAGTTGTTATGATTGGACTGTAAAGCCAGAAAATTATTTTTCATAAAATCGAATTTTCAAATTTTTTGCTGAAACGATTTGAGTTGCAAAAATAATGTCAAGCAGTTTTGACTATGTAAGAAGTTTTCATAATTATCACCTTCATCAATCTCCAACTTCCATATGTGACATTTTTGTATTTCGGGATGGACTGCACCTTCTTCCACTCTCGCGTTTTCATTCATCGAAAACTTTTTAGGCAAAAAATGTTTTGTCTTGGCATTATTTTTGTAACTTAAATTGTTTAACAAAAAATTTGAAAATTCGATTTTATGAAAAATAATTTTCTGTCCATAAAATTGTTTAGCCCACGTACAACTCACAGGAAGTCTTCTAAATATAATTGTACATTTTTTAAAAATATTTAATAAAATAACAAGGTGGGTATTTCCATAAACTAGGAGTCAAGAAAATTTTTTTGTGCATGAAAATTGAATTTTTTTGTTTTTCTCGGAAATGGTGCAAGATATCATAAATGAGAAAAAGAAATTTTTGTAGAACTTTTTTAATTGCGCAAACTATTTTCTTAACATTCTTTCGTATCTATAGTTGTATTCGGGAAAAATGCGAAAATTCGACTTTATGAAAAAAATTCTCCCGATGGCCACAAAAGCTATTTAGCCCGCATAAAATTCACAAGATGTCTTCCCTATGACAGTACAAATTAAAAATTTTCTGGCGGATTTCGAAAGCAGACGATAAACGCTACTGAAATCTGGGAATAAATCTTAAATATCTTAATTAGGTAAAAAGTTATAAAAGTTTAAAGAAAAAATTTGTGTTGTTTTGAAAAACAAATCAAAAAATTAAAATACCCATAACTTCGTAGACAATTTTTTTCACAAATCGGAAAAACACGTATGGCCTACTTTCCTCTAAAAAAACAACATATTTTGTCCCCGAGAGATTCTGCGACTTCAAGTGTAGAACCTGCCTGATTTGAAATGGATTTGGTCAATAGAAATTCTAATTTTGAATTTCTATGTGTCCCGTCTGGGCCGGCAACGTGCGTAGACGTGTTAGATGTTCGCTTCGCGAAACCTTGAGCTTTCAGCTTTGTTTTTCTGTGAATTCGTGTAGTGTAAAAGTGTTTTATGTGTGGTAATACGTGCATACAGCCGCAATATGGAAGAAAACTTACAAAATGTTTTTCTGGAGCTATCCAAGGACATTAACTCTTTAACGAGCTCTCAAGATCAGCTCAGGAAGGATGTAAAGGAATCTTGTAAAGTTGCTACAGACGTTGCTGTAAAAATGTTTGCCCTCGCCAGCAAATTATCAAAAATTGAAAAAGAAGTAGAACTCAATGGACGCAATGACAGGGAGAAAACATCAGTATCTTCAACTTGAAAGATTGTGATTCGCATAATAATGATTTGTTCGCATCAGTTTCATCGATTTTCCAGAACGTCGGACTACAAATACCAGAGGTGGCCTTGGCTGATGTTTACAGGTTCGGTAAAGTCAAGGGAAAGTGCCCAGTATTAGTCAAGTTTATTGCCACACGTTGGTTCAAGACTGTATTTACCAAGATTACACAATTTCGTAAACTGGAACTTGTTATCGTTAACGATCGATCTAAGGAAGAGAGAGAGAGAGAGAGAGAGCGAGAGAGAGAGGGGGGCGGGGCAAAGAAGGGAACTGCTTAAGCATGCTAGATCTTCAAAGGATGCGGGTTTGCAGGTTGCGATCAAGAATGCCTCCTTTATCGTCAGTGGTGAGGAACTTCGGAATGAGGACGTCGAATCTTTCCTTCGGAATTCAAAAAAAAAAGATTCTGCGATTTTATGGAGAGTAACGAGCTGTTTGTGTGCAATGGTAGGGCTCAGGGTGACTTTCCGGCACAGTTTAATTTTCAGGGCGCTATGGGAAAGAGCGTGCATGATCTGCTATGGTGTTTGATAAATAGTTTACCCATTCTACAGGACTTTAAAGTACTTAAGATCAAAACTTTGTCCGATCATTTCCCGATTGCTGCGTTTATAAACTGTGCAGGTCAGGGTCCCTCGCAGGGCCATGCCAGGTTCCCCGAGTCCAATAAATTTGAATTTAATTTTGCTAGATCAGTAGAATTTAAGGATTCGATGCGTTGGAGGAACGAAGTTGTGAGGGTGAGTGGTGACGTAGACGAGATGAACGAGAATCTTGTTGGCGTGATAAGACATGTTGCAGCAGAGCTAGGTATGAAAAAGGTTTTTGCAGGTAAGGTTAGCATTGTTTCTATTAACAATAAGCCTTGGTATGACGCTGTGTGCCAAGAAACTAGGAAAAGCTTGACTGGGATTTTTCATGATTGTAAGAGAGTAGATTTTACTGGCGAAAGTTTTGAGGCCTATAAACTGTAAAAAATTATAAGAAGTTGCTGTCTACTAAGAAATCCACTTACGAAAAGCGAATAATAGACTGCAGCACGTAATTCTACTGACTTTTGGTCCACTATTAATGACGCTCGATTTAGGCCTCAAGCGACAAGCGGCATCGACCCTGAAGTATGGCATGCGTATCTCCTAGAGATCTTCCCTAGTAGGCTTGTAAACCTCCAATTCGCTACAAGTACCTTCCACTCCTTACTCGACAGTTGCATAACTGCAATGGAAATTAATGATAGCTTGAAAAAATGTAAAGATGCAAAGGCAGCAGGGTACGATGGCCTTGATTACAGCTTTTATAAAAGATTACCAGAAAACTGGATTCTGTATCTGGAGGACTTGTTCAACAAAGTCATGGTGAATCAAAAGGTTCCAAAATCCTGGGGTAAATTATCCATGACTATGTTTCATAAGAGGGAGATCCTAGTAATACTGGCAATTATAGACCCATCTCCCTTGTGAATTGCATTGCTAAGATTTTCATGAAAATTTTGCCAGTAAGACTAATTAATTGAGCTAATGAAAATAAAATTATTTCTGAATTTCAATCTGGTTTCAGGGCTGGAAGAGGGTGTCTCGACAACTTGTTTACTTTGCTTGCTGTAATCCAGATTCACCTGAGACACCCAAGATCCATAGTTTACGCGGCCTTTATAGATTTTAAAAGTGCCTTCCCCTCTATGGTTCATCATTTTTTATGGAAGAAATTACATAAGATTTGGGTTAGCACTAAGATGATTAATGTGATTAGGAATTTTTATGAAGTCGCATATGCCTGGATTAGGTGTAATAATGGTCAAACTAGTAACGCAAGGCGTCCTAAAGGGTGAGGTTCTAAGTGCTCTGCTATTCTCCATTTTTATTCATGATCTAGAAAAATTCTTGATTGAGCAGGGTTGTAGAGGCCTTGCTATAAACAGCTTAATTGAGGTCCTGTTACTCGCATAGCAGACAACATTGTTTTACTGTCTGACACTCCAACTGAGCTCACACGGAAACTTCAAGCTTTGCGCGTATATTGTGAGCAAAATATGTTAACCGTGAATTTGCAAAAGATTAGGATTGTGATATTCCGCAAGAAGGGTGGCTTTCTGTAGAAAATTTTAAGTCCTTCAAATTCGGCGACGAAAAAATTGAGGTAGTGCACCAGTATCCCTATCTGGTCGTCCCGCTTGCGTACAATTGTTCCTTTTTAACTACCGCTAGAAAATTTTGTAGCTCAGCCAACTCTGCGATAGGTGCGTCTATGCGAATAATCTACAGCACCAAAGCTGATTCTTGGTCAACGTAGATTAAACTTTTTAATAGTTTAGTTATTAGTACTCTTCTGTACGGGGTACAGGTTTGGGGTCAAGACCATTTAGATCTGCTTGAAAGGGTGCAGCTCTCTTTCTTCAAGGGTCTACTGCGTCTCCCGCAATGCACAGCCAATTATGCAGTTCGGCTTGAAAGGGGTAGGCTTAACCTCTCCTACTGGATGCTTCAAAGCTCGCGGTCTTGGTTGGACAAAATATGTAGAATGGAAAATACTCGGTACCCAAGACAGTGTCTGATGCGCCTCATTGGATTGGCGAGGTCCGAGCAAGGAAGTGATGGGCCCAACTGGTTCAAGCGGTTGAACCATTTTTTCAGAGAAGCTAACTTGGTCGGATTGTGGGAGTCTGCTAATTTGGAGAACCTCGTAGGAAATAAAGACCTAATACTTCAGGAATACGAAAGATTTTTAATCGCGCGAGATCTTTTAGCACGCGCTCAATCAAGGAGTCTGCAGGTCTGGCCTCACCTGCCCCTGCAGATCATAGTTCAGCCTTATCTTTTCAATTGAATGAATCTTAACTATAAAAAGAGTTTTTTCACAAGCCCGCTTTGTTAGTGAGTATTCTAAACACATAGTAATTGATCAAGTTTCATGTGAGTTACCTAAGGGTGAGCTATATCTTTACTGTGATGCAATAAGGGATGATTTTCACCATTTCCTCGTCGAATGCCCACGCTTTAATAACTTCAGACTCTGTTATTTTCAAGAGGTTGCTAGCTGCGTTGACCTTGAATCGTTCTGTAAGGACCTTATCGACTTCGGATGTAGCGATCTCAAAAAAATTTGTTAAAATGATAACAGATATGTTAAAGGAGCGTATTTTTTAAATGTGGCGGACAAGAAATGTTATTCTAACAAGAAATGTTGTTCTAATGCGTTTTTTTTATCTTCTTGATGTATAAAGGTGTAGTTTTAGTTGAATGTGTTTAACCTAACTAAGACTTCTTTTGTATTGCTGCTTTGAATAACTCCAAGTTTTCTGTAAATGGACTGTATAGTCTCTCAATAAATTTATTATAAAATTCTTAAGGAGATATTTCTAATTAAATCTTGGAGAATAATAATCAAGTGCATAATACTGGCACCCGAAGCGCACTGTTAATTAATTTAATTTTTTAATGAATTTTATAAAATTGTTTAAATTGAATTTTCTGAAATTTTTTGTTTCACTTTTAATAAATAAATTTGGAACGAATTTTAAAAATAATATGATTGATCATATTTCAAAGTATCAAAAGTTAGTTTTCTGAAGTGTAAATCATTTCAAATTATAATTGAAATATTAAAATGCATTGTTTTTATTCCATTTTACAAATAAAGTTTGAAAACAACTTTAAATTTTAAACAAATTTCGAGTTAGTGCTTCCTACGAAAAATGAGTTCTAGGATATAAAAGTTAACGACCCCCAGATATTTGAAGAATTTTCTTCCCTTTTATATTACTTCTTATTCTACCATTTCGTGGCGCTGTAATGTTTTTGCAAGAATTTGTCACGCAGTTAATAACTTAAAGATGATGTTCAAGTATGTGCAACATCTACAAAAGCCGTTAAGAACTTCTTTATGATTGCTCTATTTAAATATAACATTACACTGGCATTGCTAACCACCGGTTTATGTAAATTACTTTTATACATGCGGCTCTTGTCTCCTTTCGTTACTTAACGACTACGAGATTAAAATATTAAGTACATTATTTTTTTAATAAAAATGCAGGAAACAAGTGCATATTAATAATAACTAATTACGTATGAAAATACCTTGAACTCATATTTGATTAAAATTTACAAGCTGAACTTTTAAAGCTTTCAAATTTCAAACATTATTAAAATTTTAGTAACTAAAAATTACTTATTGAACTAAAAATTAATTGCGCAGAACTTTTGTTGCATTCAAAATAAAAAATTCGAGTTTTGAACACTTAAAAGTATGTGTGAATGTTTGCAGTTTGAATGATTAAAAGTTTACTAGAGACACGATGAAATAAATAATTTTTTCATTTTTTAAAGTCTTTTTCTTTAATTTGATTAAATTGCAAAGAATAGCCGAAATTTCTTCAGATTAGTTCTCTTTTTGTAAGTACTTTAATTGATTTTATTATAAATAGTATTTCTTTTTGCAATTTTCAATTTCAACGATCGGCAAGAGCATTTTTAAAAAATATATACTCGCATTTTAGAACGTTTTTAATGCATATAAGTTATTGAGAACAAAAGGAAAGTTTCTGGAAACTAATAAAGTTTTGAATCTAATCATCAATTGAAACGAATTCTCCTTTTAGCTTCTCACAGAATCGATTTAAATCAAATCAAAAGTTAGAACATTTGTTTAGGATTCAATTTAAACCTAATCGCATTAATTCCTTCAGCGGTAAAGTTCGAGTGGCAATTTAGGTCCGAATAGAAGCGCTTGAAACTTTTTACTTTCAACTACAGTTACTAGATTAAGTTTAAAGTTGCATAATATCATTATTGTTTAATAGGGGCTTAAGGACTTTTTAAATTATAAATTTTTAGTACTTATAAGGCCAAGAAAACATATTTTCATTATTCGGAAATCAGGCCCGCTTCCATGAATTAGAAGGTTATGAGAATGCATGGGTACGAATATGAATTCCGAATAATGAAAACAACGCTTCGAATAAATTTTTCTTATAATATTTTTTATTTATATCTTAAAGTTCAAGGTTTAAATATTGACCTTTACAATCCAGGAAGCCTCTTCAGTGACTTTGAACTGTTTCAGTCAATTTTATACAGTTTTCTGGTCTCAATTACCTTTAAAATGTTATAATGAATAAAAAAATTACAACAATAAAAATGTTTTCACGCGAAATATTGATGAAATGTTAGCTTAATTTTTTGTTTAAACAATTATTCTTACGATATTTATTATTTAATCAACAAAAGTAAGAAAATGATGAAATTGGTATGAATTTTCCGTTCCAGCCCGGAAGCCACTATAGGGGCGCGGGGGGAGAGGGGCCAGCATTTTCACCATTCAACCCAATGACATTGATGAAAAAGTTCTAGCACTAAAAACAAAAAAGTTAGCCAAAAATATGCCGGCATTGTAAAGATTAATTTAAGCCTTTTACAACGTCTCTAAAACACACGGAAAAAAAATTTGATATCATGTTGAATTTTTTGGTTAAACTAACAAAAAAGATTCGATGTGAGGGCAGGGTGGAATACACGAAAGTGCCTTTACAACGAATAACAAAAATCAACACATTGACAAGGCGCTAAATTTATATTTTATGGAAACCATTTCTTTGTCCTCCTGTCTGAATGCAGCTAATATAATGTAAGAGGAATTTGAATTATCATGACTGATTCTCTGACGTTAATTATTAACTTCCTAGGTTTCATTTTTTTTTGCGTGCATCAGGTTCGTTGCTGCGATTTTTCAAAAATAGCCAAAAAAACTTTTTTCGGCACTTTTTATCCCGTTTTGCTTAAAATCCAGAGCCAATTTACTATTTTGATTTACGAATACTACAAGAAAAAACCTGTCTGAATCAATTGTCTTTGGTCTGGCAATAAATGTTTGTTAACCAGTGTAATTATAATTATTGAGATACAATACGTAAAATAAGCCCAAGGTGAAGTGATTTTGTTCATTCTGTAAGAAACTAATGCAAAAATTTTGTATTTTTCGACTTTTCCGAAAACTTATAGTAACTTACGAAACAATTAACATTTTTTAATGTCCTTAAACTCGTTTTAAAGATAAATCATAGAATTTCATGAGTGTATGAAAAGAACTCTAATTTTTCTCTCGATTTTGCGAAAGACTGAACTTGAAACAAAAAAGTTGTAAAATTTCAAATATGTAAAGCGAAAACTCTGAAAAATTAATTTGATAAAATATAGAAATTAATATTCCTATTTATTCTAATAAAATTTATTAAAATGTAATATAGACTGATTTTAAATATTTTTCTATAAATAACATAGGCTGAAAAAAATTAACATTTTTTTGTATCCAAAGACTGGACTAGGTAACCCCGATGGATTTTGATGTCCTAAAAACGAATCCATTGTCCAACTTTTTTCCTATACGTCAGAATTTCGAGATATCCTAACCTAAATGTGAAAACTGGCCATTTTTAGTCATATTTGAAACAATATAACACGAGCAGCGAATTTTTTTCTTAAAACTGCTTACGACATGGTTTAGTACTCCTTTTTGCCTTTCATTTCCACTTTGGATCATCTGCAACCGATTTTTTTTCTCCGAAATATGACACATTAACCATTTCAGTTTCACACTGAAAAACTAGCAAAGAAGGCGAAGAAAGCGAATAACATTGTGTTATTCGATTGATAAAGGGTTTGATGCAAACAAGTTTTTGAGTTTGCTGAATCCGAATTTGAGCTCAGATTTTCAGAATTCAAGATGGTGGATCCAATAAGGCGGATCAAAATTTTAAGAAATACTTGGTTTTTTACAAGACTTGAATTTAGCTCAAATGGTTAATGTGCCATATCTCGGAGAAAAAAATCCATTCGGGATGATCCAAAGTGGAAATAAAGGTAAAAAGTAGTACTAAATCATGACGTAAGCAGTGTTAAGAAAAAAATCGCTGCTTGCGTTATATTGTTTCAAATATAGTTGAAAATTGCCATTTTTCATTTTTAGAGTAGGAAATCTCGAAACCCTGACGTATAGGAAAAATTTAGACAACGAATTCGTTTTCAGGACATCAACATCCTTCGGAATCACCTAGTCCGGTGTTTGGGTACAAATTTTGTCGGCCTGTGATAATTTACAACTTTTCTGTGCCAACTTCAGCCTTTGATGAAATCAGGAGACTGGCTCTGAAATTTTTCTAAGTCCAAACCCCTAATTTTCCCGGCACTGGAAAATACATGTATTTAATTTTAATTTTTATTGAGATGAAATTAAATTATACTTACGTGTACTGTAATGATCTCGCAGTCGATAAACCTTTGTTAATTGTAGACGGGACAAAGTTTCGTCTGAAAGTATTTCATAAATTCCGAGAAAGCAGACAAAAATTTAGAAAGAGATGGTCATAGGAGAAGCAACACTTGACAAAAATATATTTTCTACTGCTCGACACCGACACTTTTGACGAACTCTTATAGTCAACGAAAAATTCTAAGACTCTATTCTTTCTTATTATAATAAGAATTTGGTCATTTATTGCGGTAAACGGCGTCGAAGTGTAA
>JBAGKK010022687.1:0-11374 GCA_037177015.1 Euceroptres primus | reverse complement strand
AAAGAAATGCGAAAAACCGATTTTTTTCGACTTTTTTCATGGTTTTCGGCCATTAAGTCTTCGTACACGATTTCTATTTAAAAACTAATTGCACCATTCGATTCTACAGAAAAAATTACATTAAGAACATGTATAATAACTGATGGAACATCATTGGGTTATCGTCAAAAAAATGCAGAAAATAAAATAATCAAGACTACTGGGCATAGGTTTTCAAATATCTCTACATATTTTTAGTTGAATAAATCCTTATAATTTAAAATCTTATAATGTCAATACATCACCGTTTTTCAAGAAATTTTGCGTAAAATATAAAACTTCAATCTTCATCACTATCTTTATTAATGACAGGTACTATATTATTGATATCAAACAAATGAGTTAGTTGTTCTGCTGGCTTCAAGATGCATGACAAATATCGAGCATGAGCCAAGTAATAAATGATGGATGCAACATGAGAGCAGCAGCCGACGGTTCTGTTGCCATTAGCACAATTACAACAGTATCTTTTTATACCCTTTATACCATTAGTATTTGGTACGTAGTGCACATAGGACTTGTACGTTTTACTATCGATTTTACTTCGAATCTAATGATTCCAGTTTCTTCTTTAGAAGACTTGAGACATAAAGATCCGTCCTCGTCCATCATTTCCGCTAAGTAACATACAGCTTGAGACAATTGGTATGTACCAGTGACAATTCGACAGTACAATCCAGCACTGTGCAATAGAGAATTATGAAATTGATTATGAAGAAGTTTATACTTTTGTCCAACTATACCATGTATAGCTTCAACAACCCATCTAATTTTAGTGACCAGTCGAGATTCATTTGATTCTTCTACTGTCAATTGGTTTCGTTTTCCTTTCAAAGCCGGCATAAGTACTTTGTAACCCTTATAGTATCGGTCCGTTGTCCGTCCGTCGTACGACCCAATATGGTCATAAAGCCCAAAACTGACATAGGTCCCAAAATTGGCATAGTACCCAATATGTACATAGGGTCCAAAACTGGCATATGATTTAAAATTGATATAGGATCCAAAATTGACATAGGGCCCAAAACTGACATAGGACCCTCAATTGATATAGTACCAAAAATTGATATAGTACCCAAAAATGACATAAGACCCAAAATTGACATGGTCCAAAAATTTACACAGGACCTAAAATTGGCATAGTACCAAAAATTGACATAGGGCCCAAAATTGATATTGAACCCAATATGGACATAGACCCATAACTGACATAGTGTCCAATATGGGCATAGGATCCAAAAGTGGAATATGGCCCAAAATTGACATAGGACCAAAAATTGACATAGTACCAATGAAGCTACGAAACCCTTCCTTGTAGGCGCTAAACGCCTACTATAACTAATTTTTATGGAAAGAAAGAGTAATAAATTCTACATAACACATAAATTCATCAAAAAAATTCAATGTGACGTAACTCCCATAATTTAAAAATTTTCTCAAAAATACTTCACCTATAATTTACTACCTAATTCTGAAATTTCTTGACCTGGAACCTCTCAAGAGCCAAAAAACTATAACTTTTTATAATTGAGCTACCTACTTTGTTCCATTTAATGACTTTTTTGCAAAAATACGTGGAATTACTAAATTTTCTCTCGTTGAATGAAAATTGTTATTGTCGATGAAATTCCTTCATTTTTAAAATTGTTATAAACAAATTAATGGCATAAACTAGCATATGCTGTACTTACGAAGTTTAAATGCATTATTTGTATTGATTTCGTTGTTAAATTATATAAAGTTAATATAAAATTACGACTGAACACTAAACGATAAAAATCGTTAATTGCTTAAACATTTTTCATTAATAAATTCCCTTATTTGGCATTTTTTAACAAAGAAAATTTTTCTTTTCTGCCATAGTATATTATGCACCAAGGAGGGGGGGGGGGAGTAGGAATTTTCACCACTCGTCCGATATTTTCAGTCTTCAGCTCGCTGCGATCGCTTACTTCTCAAACAGAAAACATCAGACAAGTCGCGAAAAGTCCTATCCCCTCATGGTATAGTTAAACCATTTAATACCTTTTACCATGAAGTTCAGTGTATGTTCGATTTCGCTTAAAAACAGTTTAAACATCAAACTTTAGGGTAAAAGGTATTAAATGGTTTTACTTACATAGGGAATGTTCACATATGACGCCACAGTGGCGCCAAAAATATGCCCGTGGACAAATTGATTTTAAGACTACAATTTTTATCCGACTTGAATTTCTTTTGAACGAAAGGAAATAAAATTTCCCATGAAACGCCTGGTTTTTTTAGAAACTATATGTTATTTTTTTATTAAACAAAATGAGAAAATTTTTTTTAACTTAAACGAGCATCGTTTTTTATAAAATATTTATGTTCAATCTAAAATTCCTTACATCAGTGAGAAAATAAAAGAAGAGAAAAAAAGAGAAATTAAAAGAAAATGAAAAAAATTCGGCAACAACTCGGCTTAACAGTAGACACTCCGAAACAAGGTGCATTGAAAAAAAGTTACTTGGATCCAGTAAATTTTACTTGACTCAAGTAAATCGCGGGGTTAAATACGGAGAAGCCAATTGTAGTATTGGTTCAAGAAAATATTTACTTGGTGCTGAATGATTGGAAAAATACTATATATTCTTGATCTGAGAAAATATAATATCAGATCGAATATTACGGCTACTTAGTTTAAAACTTTATGGTAGTAATTTATGCGAAGTAATACTTCAATGAAGAAAATAGTTCATTTGCATGAAACTAATAGTGTTATAAGTGAAAAACACATTTTCTTAGTTTAAGAATATATAATTTGCGATAATGCACTCAAGAAAAGTACTTTATGCTGAAAGCAAGAAAATAAAGATTCTAAGAAAATATTATTGTATTAAAAATATTAACCAAAAAAGATATTTCGAAAGAGACTTTTTAATGAAATTGATATTTGGGGTAAAATTTATCAAGTGTACCCGCCTAAAAACTTGTTGTCTCCGATTTTCTTGAAAGTCTGCGAAATTATTATCCTAGTGAACCCCTTTTAATCACCCCAAGAGAACGTCTCTAGTACGACGGGTTGTCAGAATACAAGGGTTCGAATTTTTGACTTTTTACCACGCACGCTGATACTCAATTAACAATAACTTCTACAAAATTTATCCAAATTAACTTTTTCATGGAATTTTTTGAAACGCTTCTTCATGAGATTTACGCTGAAGGTAATGATTTTGGATTTAAAAAATTATTTAAAATTCATTTTTCAATTTTAAACATATTTTTGAGTACTCTCCAAGTGCGGCCGCTAATCTTTTTTCCAAAGTTATGTTTAAAAGAAACTTGACTTTTTCTCTTTAAAATGAGCCATGATCGAAAATGGAGCGAAAGAAATTGGTGGAGATATATAACATTTCTTGCGCGCGGCTTCTGCGTCGCAGTGCAGCTAAGCGCGACGATCGCGACGTACCGTCCATTGGATACTTCTTTAAATACTTTTTATCATTCATGTGTAAAACTGTTATTTTTGGCTTGTACGAAATTTAAAATTAAATTAAATTTAGAATTCGTTGTGATTTTTTGTGTGAGTCCCCTTGCCTCTCATATCGACAATAATTGAGTCAAGTAATTTACTTATTACACTGCATGTCTCTTCTTTGCCTCACAGTTTTTTTCGAGAAAACATCATATACTGAAGATGATGAATATTTTCTCAACATCAGATTTAATTCAGCAGAGGAAACGAAAGAGTGGTATTTTTGCGTTCCAGGCACAGTGTTTGTTGATGCGAATCTACCTTTAAGTTCTTCAGCAGTGATGGCGTGATTTTCTTTGGGAGTAAAGAATACTGAAGTTTCAATTAAATTTTTCTTCGCCCACTGATACAGGACATGAGCATGATCGTTGTTCCAGTGAAATGACTGAGCTGCATTCTGGACTACACAGGCATAGTTTTTAGCGAAATCACAAAGGATAAGAAATTCTCCTTCTTTCAATGTGTTCTTAAGGTTTCTGAAAAAAGATGATTGTTGTTTGGCTGTAAAAGAGTGAGATTTAAGCTTAAACAAGCGTCCATAAAGCTGTTCCACAAAATCTCCTGCTTCTGTTATTTCCGTGCGTACTTCTGTCAGTTTGTTGCCAAGTCTATAATTCTATTCTGTCAATGCATTGACCTGCGAGAACTGATGTTATAAAATCCTTAAGTGTGCTTGTTCCAGGACACACTGTGCATTCATTCAGGTGTAGCATTCTAAAGTCGGAACGCTATACATAAATCTTGTTGATAGCATCATGATAAGTCTTAATGGGAGAAAAATTTTCGTAGGTTGGTTCTTTTAAGTCTACAGCATCTAGCATTCGACTAACGTTTTCGTGATGGACACAAACACAAACAGTATGCGTACCACTGGCTCCAGCGAGTATGCAATTTTGGGGTCTCAGCTGAGGGAATTTTGATAAGCTAATTTTAACTGTAGGATTCTGAGCCTCTAAATTTGCATGTAAGTCAGAAAGATTTAACAGAATTAATTTTTTTAACGTCTTAGCGGGAACCATAATCTTTTCTTACGAAAACGAAATCTTTCATGCCAGGCATCAAACGACTATTATCATCATCAAGGTATCCTTAGAAAAAGGATGGTAACAACGGCGACCTAAGCTGGTTCTTCTTGGCCTGATTAAAAATTGAGCAGAAAAGAAAGTTAAGTTGCAGCGCTGAGTAAGAAAGTGAAGCCAACCACTGAAGGTGGGGAAGTGTTCAAAATATAGTAAGCCGTATCCGTATTAAAAAGTAATAATTCTTGTTACTATCAAATATTCAATTAATATTATTTCTATTTTAAATAATAAGGAAAATAAATGAGAATAAATAATAACAATAAATACGGGAAAGTACAAATCTGCAGTATAATATCGTCGAAATAAGCCGAAGCTCAATCGCATAAAAGCAATTTCTGACCAAAAATAACTGGCACTTATATTACCTGACCATGACTTTTGTTGCGAAAAAGACATCCAAGACATCCATCTAGTGGTCAAATGTGTACTAATTTTTTCGGCGGGTTTTTTCAAATTCCTTCTAAAGTCTTAAAAATTAAGTATTGATATAAAAGTGAATTTTACTTCTCCAATAAATAATCAAAATTATTATTTGTGAAATAAATTATAACCATAATAATTATTTCTTTAAGAAATGCAGGCTGTAGTCGAATATAAAGAGTAAATTCTGAATTTGAAGCGTAGGCGCTCGCATCGCAGAAGCCGCGCGCAAGAAATGTTATATGTCTCCACCAATTTCTTTCGCTCCAGTTTCGATCATGACTCATTTGAAACAGAAAAAGTCAAGCTTTTTTTAAAAGGTAACTTTCGAAAAAAAAATTAGCGGCCGCACCCGGAGAAAAACTCAAAAATATGTTTAAAATTGGAAAATGAAGCTTATATAATTTTTGTAATCCAAAATCATTACCTTCAGCGTAAAGCTGATGAATGCTTTTGTAGCATTCTTGCTATCCTGGTGCAATGCAAGAGTACTTTTGCTGAAATAGGATGAGTTGCTTGCAACCATAGCAAGGCGAAGTTGATGCTATTTTCGCAAAAAACAACTGCTCTAAAATCATATGACTCTGGCAATAATGGCATGCGCTTGATTTTTTTATAGTATAAGACATTCCATGCTAAAAATGCGTGAGTTGATGCCAATATGGTATAGAACTTCATACATATTTCGCACATTAAGTTCCGTGATGTAATAGTAAGAGCTCTACTACAATAGTCAGATTTTTTTCTCCGTATACACTTGACGAATTTTGTCCCATTTACTTGTTTTACGTAAAATTCGTTTTGAAAAAAACACAATTTACTCTTTCCGAGTGAAAATTGCTTTTTGACAGCCCGTTTGGGAAACAAAAGACCAAGCCCAGTCCGGCCCGTTTCGTTATAAATCATGGAAATTTAGAACAATTACGCACATTTACAATAGTTTGAATAATTTTGAATAATTACTTTTCAATTTCTATGAATAATAAACAGCTTTATCAAATTTGAATTAAATATTGAAAAAGGGAGGTCTATATTGAGTATGGTATATCTTTAATGTAAAAAATAAACACGAATTATATGAATTTTTAATTATCATTTTCCAGTAAATTACTATTAGTTGTATTTAGGAATTAAGAGGGTATTATTTAGGAGGGTCCATATTTAAATTGAATTCAACGTTATGTAAATAACTTTTTAAATAATATTTTAGCATAAAAGTGAAGTTAGGTGAATTCGCCTGCCCATTGTTTTTGTGTATGTATAGAATACAATATTTGGTTAGGTGGTGACAGTAGAAATTACAATATAGTGTATTTATGCCGAAGCTTATGATATAAAATATTATTAGAACTAATGATGGTACGTATCGTATAAAATGCAGGTGACCTGAATTTATTTTAAAATAAAGTAAACAAATAACAATTTTTTATATGAATGTTTGTATAAAAAATTGTTGTTGATATTCGTTTACTTCATTTTAAATTCAATTTAGATTACCTGTTTTTTATACGATGCGTACCATCCTTAGTTCTAATATTTCATATAATAATCTTCCGAATAAATCCATTATATTGTAATTTCTACTCTAATAAGCTCTTAACCAAATATTGTATTCTATACATAGACAAGAACAATGGGAAGGCTAATTCACTTAACTTCACTTTTATACTAAAATAAAATTCAAAAAGTTATTTACATAACGTTAAATTTAATTTAAATACGGACCTTCTTAAAGCCCTAAGTGCAACTAGTAATTTATCGGAAAATGATTATTAATGATTATTAATGATTATTAATGATTATTAATGATTAAAAATATTCCATACACACTACAGACCTCCATTTTTCATTATTTAATTATAATTTCGATAAAGCCGTTTATTATTCATAGAAAATTAAAAGTAATTATTGAAAATTATTCAAACTATTGTAAATAAACGTAATTGTTCAAAATTTACATGATTTATAAAGAAACGGGCCGGGCTGAGTTTGCCACGGCCCGGGCTGGGCTTGGGTTTACAGTCTTTTGTTTCGCAAACGGGCTGTCAAAAAGCCCGGCCCACGACCAGGGTTGCCCACTGAGAGAAAAAATAGGTCAGGGCAACTTGAGTCAGCGTAGTTGAAATTGTCCTTGACCTTTTTTTGTGGTCAACAATGTAGATTTGAATATAGTCGCAACAACATGAAAAACTAGTTGTTGCAACTAGGTAATCTGGTAGAAGCTGTGTTTATTTCTTTCTTTTTTCTTCTTCTTTCTTTCTATCTGATTAAACAATTTTATCAAGAAAAATTATGCCTCGCAAATGCATTTTAAAATTTTTAGGTTCACACACTTCTACGATTTAAATCATTTTAAAAATTATAAAAATAATACAATTAATTTTTCGCCATCAGAAAATTTTTTAATTCAAGGCATTTTCACATAATCCACTGAATAAATAATATATGTTGAATTCAAAAATCGTGTAACTAAATGTCGAAACAAAATAAATACAAGTTTTAATTGCATTTTATACAAACCAGAATCTTGTGGTACAAGATTTTTCTTCTAGTCAATCTGACTTTGAGTTCCTAGTTGCAGCGACTAGTGTCTTATAATTCCTCTAACCAGGTTCTCTACTTGCTCGAACGTTATTCGTCAAGGCAAAGGATTTTTTTACTAGAGAACCTAGTTACTGTTACCAGAAGGTCCAAAATGGGTACTAGAAATTTGTGTATAGTCACTGTAACCAGAAATCTGGTCGCAGCAACTAGAAAATGTACTTCCAATACTTTAAATGATGAACTCGATTTTTTAGTCACTATGACTAGGTACCATTTCTCTCAGTGCAGTATTGGAGATTTTTAGAAAATTTTTTAGAAAATCTACTTCCAATACTTTAAATGATGAACTCGATTTTTTAGTCACTCTGACTAGGTACCATTTCTCTCAGTGCAGTATTGGAGATTTTTTTAGACAGATGGCGACCAATTTTCAGGTTTGGCGATTGGCGACAAATTTGGCGATTTTCGATTTTCAGTTGTCTACTTAGAGCGTTAGTTGAAAAAATATTCTAAAGTTAGGATTTATGACGCTAGAGATGCCTGAAAGAGCCAGATTGACGAGTAGGCCGAGTTCATTATCATGGTTTTCCTTGCGGGCGCTCAGACCCTAATATGTCAATATATTATACTTAAACACGCGGTTGAGTCAACCAACCAGCTGAGAACAGATCATGTCTCCTAAATTATATTATTCAATCACTGGTACCCTTAGAAAAGTTTAAACCAATAGCAAAGTTTGTTGAGTCAGCTGGCTCTTCCGGACGGTATAAATCTTTCTCGACCTGCGTTCTGCCATTCTGAGTTTTTTGTACCTCACGTTAACCTCAAAGTAGAGAGCACGTTGCACCACGTTTCGCATATGGAGTATTTTATTCTCTGAACGAACGTAATTGTTTGGTTTCCATTTAAATTCAAAAATAATCTGGAAGTATACTTTTATAATACTACCATTACACCTTTCTTTAAAGTTTCTTAGTGATGTTTTATTATACAGGTTGAAAATAAACTGTTTAAAATGTTCTACATGAATACTTAAAATTTCTCAGATTTGAATATTTTAATAATAAGAATATTAATATTTACATTTTGTGAATATGGTTTTTAGGTGTATCAAAATTTTTGAAGTGTAATCAAAATTCGCAATAATAACAAAAACTATTATAAATAAGAGCGAACGCTTCTTGTGGATCCTCTTCCTTTTTTTCTCTTTGCTCTTACCATCAGAACGAATATGGGAAAACAGCCATTCCTGGGTAACGGAGGTTACGATGGTACACGAAAATAGCCTCAACTTAGACACATATCATCCGATTTTTTTGTCTAATAGCATAAGATGTTTACCCAAGTAGCTGCACATGATTTATAAATTTCATGTAAAAATAACAGAGCCACACAAAAAAAATTCTGGTACTTTAGACGAGACACATGTATTCCTATGTATTTTGAGACGCTGAATCCGAATCTGAGGTCAAAATAGCACCTTTCATGATTGGTTTTCGACATAACCTTAAAAAACCGTACTTTGGAGTATATGATGGAAAAACATGTTTTTTAAGGGGATTCGAGCTGTTGATTCCAAAAATAAAGCCAGATTATTTATATAACTGAAAATTCTATGACATAACCTCAAAAAAATTCTTACAGCATCTTACAGCCAGCATTGCATTTTTTAATGGATTTTGAGCCTCAGAACCCAGTTTTTAAGTCAAATCTGCATAGTAACGAACAAATCTGTTACATTATTCCAAGAACATACTGTATTACAAAAATCTTCACTTAGAGAAGTCTTTCTCCTCATATTTATCGTAAGTAAGCTTACTGCGCTTGCTCTGAACTATGAGTTATGAGTCTCTTGTGTTATGATTCAATCATAAATCTTTGGACTGGAGTGTCCAGTCATTTGCATCCATTGAATTCACTTAAATATTAAGTGTCATTACTGCTACTGCACTATGTACTGGAAGTGACGACAACTGCTCTGAAAAGAGATGTGGAAAATGATTCACCTTCCAGCCCAGTCAGTAACGAAGCCAGCGAAGGCACTCTGCCCTGCAGGGGAACGTTAGGGTGTGAGAATGAAGCTGTAGCACCGCTTAGACAATTTTGTTTTCAGGTTATGTTCCAGATTTTCTAGCTATATCACTGAACTGATACTATATATGAATTCAGCAGCTTGAAATCTATAATAAAACCATGTTTCACCATCGTATACTCAAAAATACGATTTTTTGAGGTTATGTCAAAAACCAATCGTGAAAGGTGCTATTTTGACCTCAAATTCGGACTCAGCGTCTCAAAATACATAGGAATACATATGTCTCGACAAGAGTACCAGACTTTTTTTTTGTGTGGCTGTGTAACTATTTGCTCTTGAGATATTGGCAATTAATTATTTTGCCATGAAATTTATACATAATGTGCAGCTACTTGGGTAAACATCTTATGCTAGTAGACAAAAAATCGGATATGAGTCTAAATTGAAGGCTATTTTCGTGTACAATCGTAACCTCCGTTACTCAGGAATGGCCGAAAAGTCGGTGAGAAACTGCGAACTTATAAAAATGAATGGGAGTCGATGCCTTGGGCTAACGCAGAAAGAAATGCCTTGAGCAGACAAAGCAGAAAGAAATGCTACATGATACAATACGCGTAGTTTGCTGCGGAACTTTGTGATGATCGACACATTTTTTTGAACGCAAATAAGGTGTGCTTTCCACTTGTACCAAATCTTCCTTCAGTCGATGTCAAGAAGTAACATTTCTTTCTGCTTTGTCTGCTTTTATGGCAATTGAAGGGCCGAATGTAATAATCAAATAACCTTAGCGCTCGAACACGCGGAGACTGAAATATTGTCCGCGGAGCAAATTTTGAAAGTTGATCAAATTTGAGTTTTGACAATCCATACTTGTAAAGAATTTTATTGCGCATATTTTTTGTATGATAACCAAATGCGAAGGTTGCTTCGTTTTTTAGTTATGTAAGGAAAACGGAATTTTTCGCCGAAAAAAATGCAATAACTTTTTGCATTCAACTCGCCAGATCTTTGCCGGGAATTGATATTTTTTCTTGAAAATTTTATACAACATTTCTTAATGAAGATTAAAACACATTTCAGGGCCGTGCAGTAAATTTTTAGAAATATTTTCTTCGAAATATTGGATGCATATATACAAACGAAAAAGTTGTGTGAGGAAGTTTCGAATTTTGACAACTTCCAGTGAGAAAAATGTTCCTTAGGGATTAAAGAAGTTTTTCCAAAAAGTTTTAGATCTTTAGTCATTCAGGGGAAAAAGTGAGGGCTTATTTCAATTTTACTATTGAGAAAGTTTATCTTTGACATGCAAGGAAGATTTAAAAATGCTTTTTTTTAATATTATTTTTAATATTTTTTTTATTATTGGTAAATATTTCGCAGATTATGCCCTCACAATCTTGATTTCTTAGGTAAACATAAGGAAGTGATTAGTGTCCATATTTTATTATTTATGTAGAAACTTAACTGACAACTTTGAGACATGCAAATGAGGCGAATGTATACAATGGTGTAAATTTTATGAATTTCTTAGATTAGAGAAAAAAATTTCAATTGTTCACGCCAAACACTCATAAATGAAAAAATGTGGGAAAAGGAACCATAAAATATATTAAATTACACAACAACATTGTTGTGTAACTTAATATATTTTATGGTTCCTATTAATAATTATTGATAAAGAAATAATTGCTCTCATTTCTTCGTTATGAAATCCAATTTTATTTGTATTGAATGAAAATAAAAATTTGTAATACTCAA
>JBAGKK010022676.1:0-11374 GCA_037177015.1 Euceroptres primus | reverse complement strand
ATATATATCCGGAATTAGAAATTATTTAAATCTGAAGATAAAAAGGAAATTTAAGAAGTAAAACATTTAGAAATGAGAAAACAGAGCATCCTAGGTGGAAATTTACAACTGGCTTGGTACTGCACCAGTACCGCCGGGAGGATGTCGATGTCAGTACTGGCATATTACCGGATGGCGCAAACGGCTGGGTACTGGCATTAGTACGAAATGTCACTCGCCTGGGAGTTGTCTGTCGGTACTGGGACAGTACTAAACCAGTACCTTGGCAACACTCGGCGCGGTACTAATGATCAGTACTGGCATTGCTCCTCGTTTACAACTGGCGCGGTACTATGCTGTTTGTAAGATCCGGTATAAGTCCGACTTTTCCGCCTGGGATGTGAAGAGTCAAAAATTCGAAGAATAAAAAATAAAAAAGGCTTGAGAATCTCAAAATGCATGACTATCAAAGTTTTTTCTTTTTTTTTACTTTTTTCAATTTATTAATTTTCCACTTTCGAAATCTAATTACAATATTTTGTACCTACATTTAGTTGCTTAGCCCAAATTGAACAGTTGGAAATGAAGAATTTAAAAACAACAATTTTGATTAATTGAATGATTTAAAAATCATTAAAATCTAATTCATTAAAGTTCAACACCTTCACCTAGAAAATAATAATTTTAACTTCAGGAAAGTGGAAAATAAACATTTTAGAAAATGTTTGAAGATTTTGCAATTTGAAAATTACATATATTATATCATATTAATATATATTTATAATTGGAAATGATTTAAATTGGAAGAAAAGGAAATTTGAGAACTAATGAGAAATTAGATAATTAGAACATTTAGAGAGTCAAAAATTTAAGGAGTGAAAAATAAAAAAGAGCATCTCAACTGAGTATCTTAAAATACATGAATCTGAAAACTTTATTTATTTTTTTACTGTTTCAATTTAATAATTTTCCACTTTTGAAGTCTAATTATAATATTTGGCAAATTTAGTACATACATAAATTGAATATTATATTTGGATATGAAGAATTTAAAAATGAAACTTACAACCATTTTGATGAATTAGATGATTTAAAAATAAAATATTCATTGAGGTTCATTCGTTTTGAGATTCTTAACTAGCCTTTTTTATTTTTCATTCGTCGAATTTTTTAATCTTTAAGTGTTCTAATTTCTCATTTCTAAATGTTTTAGTTTTCAAATTTCCTTATCATCTTCCAATTTAAATTATTTCTAAATATGAACATATATCTAATTTTTCACTTATTTCCTACAAACTTCCTAATTTCAATTTTTCATTATCTAATTTTCCATTCTGTAAGATCTCCATTAAAAATTAGAAGTTTTAAATTGCGTGAATGTACTGATTTACGAGCACTTTGCTAATTTTTTGGTTTTTAATTTTCAAATAGCAAAATCTTTAAAAATTTTAATTTCTAAAATGTTTATTTTCCACTTTTTCCAAGTTAAAATTTTACAATTTTCTTCTGAGTGAAGACACTTTTCCGAAGATCAAATTTTACAATTTTCTTCTTAGATATAAGAAGATAATTGTAAAATTTTAACTTCGAAAATGTAGAAAACAAATACTTCAGAAATTAACATTTTTGAAGATTTTGCAATTTTAATATTAAAAACAAATAAACGAAAAAATTGCTGGCAAAACAATCAGGAAATTCGAATAATAGACTGTTTTAAAATTAAAACATTTCTATCTTGGAATTCTAAAGAATGACCGAAAAATTCGCCCATTTGTGCGCCCTCGAATTCGGACTTCCAATCTATACTAAAAGTTAGTTTATTATGAGACATTAATCGTCTGAAAGTTTCAGATTGGTCTGAATTGTTTTTCAAGATACGAGGAAACAAAGTTTTCTCTTTGCTTTTCCTGTCAGTAGATTATTTGAATCTTTTCAGATGGATTATTCCTAATCAATAACTGATAGCGAAAAATGTTCAAGACAAAAGTTAAATCTCTAACTGATAAATGGTTAATGGTGACCTTTCTTTGACCTTGAAAATTGAGATCAAAGTCAATTGGATAAAAAATAAACAATTCAACTTATATGTTGATTTTTGATCCTAAAAATGTTTTTCGGGATTTATTTGGCTGACGTATGAAGAATTTCATCTAACTCTGCACTTACAATTTATAAGTCATTTTAATCATCCTCCACGATTTAGGTTGACGTCAGTGTTGATTCAGAAACGATAATCTAACTAAGTTTTGATGATAACCTTGTATTTTAGTTATAAGGAATAGTATATTGTGTTAAAATTTGGTCCCTTAAATCTCGAAAACAAAAAGTCATACCAACCTAAAACTTTCAGAGGATCAATGCCTCATGATAAAATAACTTTTAGTATATATTGGAAGCCCGAATTCGAGGGCGCACAAATGGGCGATTTCAGGCTTATTTTTGCGGTCACTCTTTATGTTATATTTTATACTCTCATTTTGTCTATTTGTACATTGACATTTTTCACCATGGAAATCTTCACAATAGGCTAATTTGAAATTGGCAGAATTTTTAAAATGAGAATGAAAATTCAAAATGAAAATTTTCACACTAAATATTACACTAATATTTCTATCTGAAAAATTGAGATAAAACTGAAAATTTGATATAAAAATTCACGTCAAAGTACTCTGGAATTATAATTATATAAAAGAAGAAGATTCATTTGACATTTTACGGATTTCTCTCTCGTTTGGAGGTGATTAAAAATTCCGTGGCTCGGTGATTTAACGATTTCTATAACCATCCTAGTCGATGGCCGGAAACCACGAAGACCGGAAATCAGAACGAGTTTCTGTCCTCCCTGAGAAGATCGGTCTTCTCCTTCTCTTTCGACCCTATCCATTACATCCATCCATAATTCATAACTGCATAAAATTTAACTTTCGCTCCAGCATCTCCTTCTAAAAGTTTAAAAAGTCCTGTACATGATTTACATTTTATTATATCAAGACCTTTTGAAAAATGTTTTAATATTTCAGGCAAAAAAACGTAACAGTATGAAAAAATACGTTTATTGGTAAAAAAAAATGAATTTAAATTCTAGATATGTATGGTATATAGAGGAAAAATGTACTTAAATTCTGGTTAAACTAGAATTTAATTTGGAGCCAACGTGGCCCAAATGGTAAAGTGCTTGGAATATATTCAAGTATAAAAGCCAAACAGCCACTTTGTATTTTTTAAAAACTGTCTTGTAAGGAAATAAATGAAATCCGAATTTTTTGTCTGAAAAGAATTTATTGGACTGCAGATTTATTGTTAATGTTTTTGAATTTTCAGAAGATTTTTTTAGATTTACTTTTCGGAAAATTGCGTTATTCGATTTTTTTTCGTATTTTTTATTAATACCCCACAGAGTAGTTTTTAAAATAAAATTAAAAAATTGATGGGATTTTAAAGAGTTTCGAAAATTCTTGATTTAAATGTATTTTCTTATTTTTTCCTGCAAAAATTAAAAAAAATTTAAAGTAAATTGTTAATTAGAATTATTTAGAAAATAAATTCTTCTTAAATTAAAAAAAAAATGAAATTCGTTTATTTTGAGGAAAGGAAATTTCATTCATTCTCATTTTGTTGATTAATATTCGTTGCTGATCTGATCAATTGATCACAATGATCTTTATCATGTAAAATTTATCTTGATTACTAGCAGTTCTATTAATTCTTCGCAAATTTTGGTATAAAATTTAAATATTGATGAATGGTAAATAAAGACATCCTGTTTTATTTATAATTACTAATTGAATATTCATTTGTAAAATGCATCAAGGGAAAGTAATATAAACAAAACAAAAAAAAGATCAAATTCAACTAAAATAAAATTATTTCCATTTGTAATCAAGAAATCGACTAACGATGAAAACTTTTGTTTTATTACTTTAACTTTTATTACTTGAACATTCCTTTAAATAATACTGATAACGTAACAAAGTTTATATAAGATATTTATCTGTAATTAATCTTTTTCTGAACCATTGCACTTTTATCCAGATGAGGGTTTGGGACCACGATCCGGATAATCGTGTTTTACATCACTTACAATGTTAATTGATCGATGTCTTACCTGATCTCGTCGAATTGCATTTCAGCACTGTTACTTTTAAACGTTTTTGGCTTGATAAAAGTAATATTTTTAATTATATTGTGAAAAATACACCAGCTTTAATCTCTGTCGAATATTCTATTAAAATGATGATAGCCACTACTGCCAATTTCAAATGCTGAAAAAATTTATTAAAATAGCTAGTTCTTTTATGTTGACAAAATGTTCGGGTCGTTTGAAAAACTTTTGAGTGTAATTTGTTTAATACACCTTATAAATATCAATAAATTATTACATTTTGTGTCAAAAGTTTCTACTCTCTAAATCTGCATCAGTCAAAATTTTCACTGATTTCATTCAGGTCCCATTTCTAGCTAATTCATCAGTGAATTTTAACTGAACTTCAGTAAAATTGACTGAAGTTCAGTCAAAATTCACTGATGAATTAGTTAGAAATGGGTCACTGAATGAAATCAGAGAAAATTTTGACTGATTCAAATTTAGAGAGTAATTATAAATTAAATATTAAATACTAATTAAATTTAGCATATCTTAAAAGATTCTGGCTAAAATAAACATTCAACTTGTTTACTATTATTCTTTGATTGGCAGCATTTGATAAACCTAAAATGCTGATAACCTAAAATAAAAAAATTACTTCAGCTCAAAAATCTAACCTTTCACGAATTATCCAGACCGGGGAAAATGATACTACCAATAAAAACATATTAATTATTTTTTGATAATTAAAAGACTGTTTCTGTGGAAAGTTTTAAAGCCAAGTGTTCCGTGAATACAAGGAACAAAAGAAATAGTTGTAAAAAAATCCTACGGTAATAAAAATGACGAAATTATTAGAAGAAAAAAATTATGTCTCCATATCGAAAACACCTTTTTCAATTTTTTAATTAATAACAGCAAGTAAGTGGTAAACCGTATTATGACGCAATCTCTTTTTGGTAATTTTACTTATAAAAAATTACTCCAGTTCGTTTACTTCAAATATATAGTCATTTTTACGTATTATTCAGGTCAGGAATCTATCCAGTTCGGGTTCTCCCCTATATTATTTCTTTAACTATTTTAAAACAGTAAAGAAACACCACCTTATAATCAAAAAATAATAATTAAGCATCTCAAATCAGTAAAAAAATTATACGATTTGTTGAAAGTGTAGCTATTTTTTATAATTATTAATTTTGGTAAAGTGCATTTATTTTTCCAAAAAGAAACCTTTGTTAATTTTCAGCTCCATTTTGTGGTTGAATATTCATTTCAGCTGATTTGATTCTGATGGTATGTCATGCAAAATTTATTTCGGTCACTTTGTAATTAAACTGACAGTCCATTAACCCTTTCACTGATGCTGGTATCAAAATAGCTGTTGATAGAATGTAAATTAATGGAATTTAGAAAGTCTAGTTTGTTTATGAATACCTTATTTGTAATAATTAGAAGGTTTAATATTTTCGATTAGTTATTTATATTTTCTATGAAACTCATAATTAATGTAATTAAAATAATTTTTTTCTTTTATCAAGCACTGAAGCTTTTATCTATAAAAATCGAATATTTATAATTGAAGTCGGAGATTGCAGAATTTCAAAAGCTCTTCACAGTTTTGATTTAATCGATCATTAAATGTTGCGACAGAACAATCAGAGAACTAAAAATCAAACACTTGCAAATATATATTCGACGTTGCAACATTCACTGCAAAATAATTAATGCTTTCAAAGAGAATACAAATGAAATTAATTGTACTTCAATTTCCTGGTTTTCATTTTATCTCGATAGAATTTGATTTTATATTCTCGTTTACGGAAATAGCTTGCAAACTCAGTAAATAAATATTTAAATTATATTTTTTGAGATGTTAGAGTAATAATTTTCATTTGAAATTTTTAAATTTATTTTTGAAATTCTGCAAATTTCAATTACATATAACTTATTCTGTCAATTTTAAAGGTGGAAAATTTCAATGTGCAATTGTACAAAATGAGATTATAAAATATAAAATAATTTCAGATTTCCAAGATCGAAGTGTTTTAATTTTCAAACAATCTATTATTCGAATTTCCGAATTATGTCATCAGCAGTGTTTTAGTTTTTTCTTTGATTTTCAAAATTTTAAATCTTCAACAATTTTAATTTCTGAAATGTTTATTTTACACTTTTCGAAAAGTTGAAAATGGAATTTCTAAAGTGTTTATTTTCTACTTATCGAAAAGTGGAAAATATACATTTTAGAAATTAAAATTCAGATCCAAAGTTCAAATTTTACAATTATCTTCTAAGTAAGTGAAGGTAGTTGCAAATTTGAACTTTGATTTCAATTACCATTTTATTTCCAAATCATCTAATATCTAATTCATCCAAATTGTTGTAAGTTTCCACTTTTAAATTCTTGAAATGTTCAGTTCATGTTCTACATTTTCAAAAAATATTATAATTACTTATATTTCAAAAATGGAACATTAGTAAATTGAAAGAAGTAAAAAATAATAAACTTTTGAGATTCATGCATTTTGAGATTCTCAAGCCCTTTTTAATTTTAATTCCTCGAATTTTGGTCTTTTAAATGTTCTAATTTCTAATTTCTAAGTTTTTTGGTTCTTTAAATTCAAATCTTTTCTAACTATAAACATATCTACTTTTTCACTTATTATCAAGTTTCATAATTTATCTAATAATAATTATAATAATTTCATTTAATTTTCTATTCTGAAAGTTCTAGTTAAAAATTAGAACTTTTGAATTATATAAATATATAGACATTATTAATCATTATATCAATAATGATAGTCCAACGTACAAATCTTGGAAAGGTTGATGATTTAAAAATTGAAAAAGTAAATCGTAAGTAAATTAACTATAATTATAATAATTAATTGAATTGAATAAAATATTGAAACTGAACCTAAGAAATAAGCTGATTCATAAATTACAAAATAAAAATAAGTACTGAAAATTCGCAATGAAAAATTTCACTAGATTTTTGTGAGTATTTCAAATGACAATTTTGTTCCTGAAAATTTACATCACTATACATACATCTTACTATGTCTTCAAAGTATATTTTATCCTGATCAGATGACCATTTGAATTTAATTTGCAAGATAATATATTTTTTCCCATTTAAATAGAAACAACGAACCTGTATCATTAATTAAAATACAATTCCTCATTTACCTTTACTGGTTATTCAGTCAAGCTATATAGAACATTGTATAGGTACTTCAACATGAATATCTATTCAGTTTTTTCTGCCTTTTAATGCACAGTATTTTTCCATAAACCAGGTAGAATAAATTTTCCTTTCAAACTCGGTCCATAAAATATAAAACAAAAGCCGTTGTATGCTAATATAAGCACAAAATGCTTATTATTATATTTTTCTTATATAGGTAATATTTTTTCCCTCTTTATATAATTAAAAATAAAAAAGAATTGGAATTCCAGGAAATAATCTGTTACTCCCTGAGGCAAGATGTAACTGTTCACGTAAATAGGTCGTATTCCTGAGCACTGAATGGAATGAAAGTCATCCCTTTTTCTCTAATGACCATTGACTCCGATGCATCCGATCTTAACAGTTTCCAACGTCCTTTATAACCCTGTTTTATCCAGGAAAATCGCTCTCTTTTCCCGGTGGGAATGTCCTGCAGGAACTAATTATTTCTGATCCCGAAGAACGACAAGAGACGAGGTACAATGGTGTACCAAGCTTCTTTTGGACGGTGGTACGATTAATTCTGGGGAACGACACCCTCGAGGGTATTTTCCCTTTTCCTCTCTTGCCACCGTTTCCTGTTACCAGTCATAGGGTATATCCGACTAGAATCTTGTTCCGAAAACTAGAGCTGCATGCAAATTCAAACTCCAACTTCTAAGTCATTGCTATTCCCATTGAGGTACGTTGATTGCTTTTATTTTGCTCCTAGTCAAACCAGAGCGTTTATGGGCCCTCTAAAGTATACCCATTTTCATTATGGTTGCAATGTCTATAAAGAAGACGAATTTTACTATGTTAATCTCAACATTCTTGATGGATGGAAATTTGCGAAGGGTTAACAACTCATGAAGTCATGTACAGATATTTTGAAGTCAGTGAAATCAGTCGAAGTAAGTAGAAGTCCGTAGAAGTCACTTGCAGTGAGTAAAATCAGTGAAGTGACTTCAAGTCAGTGAAGTTACTTGAAGTCAGAAGAGTCAGTTGAAGACAGCAAGACAGTTGATGTCATTTGAAGTCACTTGAAGTCAGTAGAATCAGTTGAAGTCAGCAAAGTCACTTGAAGTCAGTAAAGTCGCTTCAAGTCAGTAAAGTCACTTCAAGTCAGTAAAGTCACTTCAAGTCAGTAAAGTCACTTCAAGACAGTAAAGTCACTCCAAGTCAGTAAAGTCACTTCAAATCAGTAAAGTTACTTCAAGTCAGTAAAGTCACTTCAAGTCAGTAGAGTCATTTGAAGGCAGCAAAGTCATTTTAAGTCAGTTTATGCCATTTGAAATCACTTGAATTCAGTAGAATCGGTTGAAGTCAGCAAAGTCACCTGAAGTCAGTAAAGTCAGTCGATGTCATTTGAAGTCAGTAGAATCGGTTGAAGTTAGCAAAGTCAGTTGAAGTCACTTGAATCACTTGAATTGATTTAAAGTCAGTGAAGTCAGTTGATGTCATTTTATGTCACATGAAGTGTCAAAGTCATTTGAAGTTAGTGGAGTCAGTTGAAGTCAGCAAAGTGATGTGAAGTCAATTGAATTCATTGGAAGTCACTTGAAGTCACTGAAATTCAGTTCAAGTCAGTGAAGTTTATTCACTTAAAGTCAGTTGATTCAGTTTAAATCACTTGAAGTCAGTAAAATTACTTGGAGTCAGTTGAAGTCAGCAAGGCACGTGGAGTCATTGGAAGTCACTTAAACTCAGTTGAAGTCAGTAAAGTTTAATCACTTGCAGTCAGTACCGTCTCTTGAAGTCAGTAAATTCACTTGAAGTCAGTAGAGTCAGTGTCAGTTGAATTCAGCAAAGTCACGTGAAGTTCGTTGAAGTCATTTGAAGTCACAAAAATTGAAGTCAGTGTACGCTCAATCTGTCGAGTTGTTAACCCCTCGAGACTTTGTGCATTTTAATTTTAACTTTAGTTTTTCAGGGAAATTTACGCTCTGCTGGATATCTTATTTTTTAATTAAAAAATGAGGATGAAGTGGGGAATGCACTACACAGAACTCTTGGATTTACTTTGAATTTAGTGGATTCTTGTATTTTTAAATAGTAATTTAAATTTACAAGTCAGTTTAACAAGTTTTCGAAACGTAGAGGTTGTTAAAAGATTCTTAATTTTTTCCCTCAACCTCTTACTCGAAGCAGGATAGAACTTTTGTTAAAGTAATTTCACGATTTTACAACTCTGAGAAACGCTCGTAAAAAAATTAATAATAAAAAACTCGATTCCTTATGCGGAGGAGAAAAATTTCATTTCCTAGGAAGAATATACTGCCAACCTCGAATATTCTAGTGGTGATGCAAAAGGTGATATGAGTACCGGGTGTTCACGTTCCATCAGTGACGTTAGCCAAGTCGGCAAAAATGCGAAGACCGTGCCCACCTCACTTTATATCCCGTTAGATTCTTACTTCATACATCTATAATTGGTATAATTTTATCATTATTCTTGAATATTTTTGAACAACTGCACCGAGTGGATAATAAACAGCTGACTCATTAAAATCTATTGTTTTAATTTTATTCGATGATCATAGTCCTTATCATTATGGATAAACTTATTTCATCTGCGTTTTATTTACACATTACGGAAAATTGTATTTTAATAATATAAATTTACAGCATCATTTCCTATTTTTATAATTGTAGTTATATCACGAATCACCAATAAGTCTCCTATTACCCCTTTTTCCCCCTTTTCCCCATTTCCTCGCTTTTCCCGTTATTATTCTCAAAATCCCTTAAAATCCCTTTGTTTAAGAATTTTATTCCTTTAGTCCCCTTTCTTCGTTTTTTTTTTCTTTTTTTATTCAAAGTTCCAATTAATTTTCCAAGAACTGTAAGAAATATTAACTTATAAGACTCAAGAACTCTTTAAAGATTTTCTGAAATTGTCCATAATTTTAAAATCTTTTAATCTCCAGTATCTTCAAAACTAATCAGAAATCTGTTTAAATTCTTCAACAAATTTCATACTGGCCCATAGTCATCCATAGTATTCTTTCTAGAGAATTCTATCAAATTTGGAATAATTTTTCAAATTAAGGAAGATTTTATAAGAATCTAGAAAAATCCTCCAGAGTTTTTCAAAATTCTCCAAAATCTTTTAAAATCTTCCTTAATTTAAAAAATTATTTCAAATATTATAGAATTTTCTAGAATTATTTCAGACTGATCCATAATTTTCGAGACTCGCAGTCTTATTAATGTTCAAAATTTTTTCCAAAATCTGTTTAATTTTTCCATAATATTTTAGAATTCTAGACTGTTTAGAATCTTATAAAATCTTCTAAACTCTTTCATAACTTTCTAAATGTTTCCAGAATTCTGTAGAATCTTTTAGAATTCTCCGAAATCTACAAAAGAATCGCGCTTTCTCAAATCTTTTAGAACCTACAAAATTTATATCTGAATTTATATAAAAATTTTCCTAAATATTCGAGGCTTTTATAAAATCTTCTGCAATCATCTAGATTTTTCTGGATTCTTCCATAATTTTTTAGAATCTTCTGTGTTTCCCTGTAATAATGTTATAAAATCTTAAAGAATATTCTAAAATTCTTTAATATTCTACAAAATATATACCAGTCTGATCCAGAATCTTTTAGAATTCTCAAAATCTACCAATTTTCTGAATTCTCGTATAATCATTTAAAATCTTAAAGAATATCTTAAAATTCCTTCATATTCTACAAAATATTCCTAACTCTTCCAGAATCTTCTAGAATCCTTAAGAATTTTCTGAACTCCAGAATTTCCAGAATTCTGCAGAATCATTTAGAAAACTATCTAGAATCTACAAAACACTCCCATAATCTTGAAAAATCTTCTAAACTGTTTTCAGAATCTTCAGAATAATTTTGTTGGTATTAATTTTAATTTAATTTAATTTAATTTATTAAGAAAAAAGCTCGCAGGGCTATAAAGCACCTTTATGCGCTGAACATAGTATACACATAATACAATATACAAATATACACACAAAAAAGAAATTATATATGAAGATGTAGAATCTAAATTGTACTATACATATTTTAGACCCTGGCGTAATACTTGGAATGTACATTTCACTGCATTAATCGGTTATAAAAAAA
>JBAGKK010022675.1:0-30050 GCA_037177015.1 Euceroptres primus | reverse complement strand
AAAAGTCTAATACAGTCCATCAATAGAAATGCATCGGTATACACAGCCGAATGTGTTGCAATTAATTTAGCTATGGACATAGCTCTGCAAAATTTGAACAATAACTTTATTATTTACTCGGACTCCTTAAGCGCGCTGCAGGCACTCCAATCTCCCACAATCACAATCAAAACTAACCCCTTTATTCTAAGAATCAAAGAAAAATATAAGGAATTTCTCTTGAAAAATCAATCCAGTAAAACAATAGAATTTTTTTGGATACCGTCACACATTGGAATTCCGGGAAACGAAGCGGTTGACGAAATTGCTAAATTGGCATCTACTCTACCCGAAAACAATAGTATAAATATACCGTTTACAGATTATTATGAAAATTTCAAAAAACAAAGTAGAGAAAGTACAGCAGAAATAATCAGAAGTCAAGGTTCTAACAAAGGTGTGGCTTACTTTAAATACTATTATAAAAATAATTTTAAGTCATGGTTTTCTGGGAAAAATCTGCCCAGAGAACTCACAGTCACTATTGCCAGGTGTAGATCTAATCACTACAATTTAGCAGCTTCGTTAGCACGCGTACACATCGTTGATAATAAAAACTGTAGATGCAATGAAAGCGAAGAAGACTTAAACCATGTAATTTGGCAATGCAAATTGTACGATGACCAAAGAAAAAAACTCTTGACAAAACTGAAAAAATTAGGTTACACGTTACCAATGAACATAGAATCTATCATAGCGGAACCAAACATCATAGAATGTTCACTAATACACTCATTTTTAAAAGATATAGAGCTATGTATATAGTGTAAAATAATACCCTTTGTAATATTATAATAAGTACTTCACAGTTGAACATGTAAAAATTGAATTATGTGAAAAGCTAAGAGAACCAAAAAAAATTTTTGTAAAAAGTTAAGCGAACCCAAATTATGTATATTATTAACACACATATGTAATAATCTTTGTAGCTGATATAAGTCTCTTATGAGATTTGCTCAGCTTAATAAATGAAAAAAAAAATCGAGCTTTAGCATTATTTATTATTAAAATCAATAACAATCAAGTGTAAATACTTAAAAAATAGGATTGGCGGCGAAACGATTACTGGGACTAAGGTCACGATTACTGGGACATTTACCTTAATTTTTCTAATATTCTTTCAAATTCTAAGATATTAAGTTAGTCTTATCCAAATCCGCTTTTTCATGAACTGACTAGAAAAAAAGGTTATATTTCACACGATACTTTCCCGTTTCTGGACAGTAACGGGTATATTCAAGATACAATGAAAATGAACCAATAATTTATCATATTAAGCGACACGCTTTTAATAAAGCAATTTTATACGACAGGAACTCTTTAAATAGGCAAAGTCACTTCACAGAAAAAACGAAGGATAAATTTTATCTCGATTCCGGGTTAAAAATTACCCGCAACAAAAATTAACTTCACAGAATAAATTTTACCCAAATAACGGTTAAATTTTCTTTTGTTTTTCCACGACAACACATGTATTTTGAAAGACGGGAAGTTGTCTGAATAAAAATTTATCATTCAAAAAAATTGCCTGCAACAAATTTTATCTATAGTTTTTTCTGTGTTGTTTCTCTATAAGTATGTCGAAGAAGAACAAAAAAGATAAACATCGACAAAATGTAAAGCAATATTGGTGATTAAGACCAGACTATACATTTTAGATTTCCATAGTTTAATATAGCTTCTATTTTTCATTATTTACTAGCCCATGTTAAGTGCCGAACAAGCTGTGAGTATTTTTTTAAAACATTTTTAACTGACCCTAATTAATCTAAGCATCTGAATACGATTTTGCATTAGCTACTATGTATATTAGATTATAGTATAAAATTCGTAAAATGTGTTCCGTAATGTCTGCGAGAGCTGAGGTTTCAGCCACACGGACTTTGATACGTCTAAGATTTGTAAGCTATTTTTTATCAGTATTTTCCATTCAGCTGCTCTGTATATAATTTAAATATGTGTTGAATAAATACTGTTAAAAAAATAGCTCAGTGATGGAATTCTGGACTGATAGACAAGGGATCGCTGATTCCAGTCTCGATGCATGCACTTTTTATTAATTCTTTTCGAGTTGACCTTGACTATACGTCAAGGTCTGTACTGGACTATACATATATAAAGTCTATACGAGGACTATACTGGACTATACGTATAAATTCATACGAATTTATACGTTTATATTCGAATTTATATACGAATATTTATATACCAATTCATACGAATTTATACGTATTTCATTCGTGTTGACTCAATTCATTTCAATGCATCTCAATTCGTTTCAACGAACCAGAAAACGGGATTCGCACGAATTCAGAAGATGTTCATTTTCCTCAATTCTTTTCAATTCTTTTTTTTTGCTGGGTAGTTTATCTCCCAAGGGTTCATCCACTCTTGTAATTTGGTGTACCCTTTTTCATGTAATACTTATAATCACTTGTGATATTTTTGAATCTCGTATAAATTCTTGCAATCCTGTCACAGTAAATCATGGGATATTATTTTAATCAGCAGCAGTATTATTTTGATCTGAAGTGGATCATTTATTTTATTGTCACAGTCTTTTTTTCGAGTTGTCATTTTTCTGCAGATTAAAATGATACCTTGGGAGTTTCTGTGGTGTCATACTGTGCAGACTCAGTTTAATCCCTTTTAATCTTATGCTGCAATAATTTTGTAATGTTCCCTTCCCAGGTGGAAAAATTCTGTAGAATTTATGTAGAATGCATTCCATTCAATCCTCACCAGAATTCTACTCAAATTTCTATAGAGACCTTACAAGAATTCTACATGAATTCTAGTCAAATTTCCATAGAATTTTATATAGAATTTCTGCATTGTCGAATTCTTGTGAGGATTCTACAGAAATTGTACTGGAATTTTTGTGAGGACTCTATAGAAATTTGAGAAGAATTCTTGTAAGGATTCTATAGAATGCATTCTACATAAATTCTATAGAATTTTTCCACCTGGGATTAATTCCTTGTAATTTTGGGAAATTTTTGCAATCTCCTGAAATCCCTATATCTTCCACTCTTCCAAGTGCCTAAGCCTAATCTCATGTAATCCCTTGTTCTGAAATCTTTTGTAATATATAACACGGAGAGAAAAGAATGTGTAAAATTAACGGAATAATAATATATACACGGAGAAAAAAGAATGTGTAAAATTAACGGAATAATCTGTTAAAATCGTGACAACAGAATAAAAAATAATAATCTGTTAAAATCTAAACAACAGATTTTTTTGTTATATTTACAGATATTTCTGCAGATTATTCTACTGATATGTCTGATAAATTTACTTATTATCTGCAAGTTTAACACAAATTTCTGGGGATTCTACAGACATATCTGTTAAATTTACTGACCATCTTTAAGTTTAACAGAAATGTTTGTAGAATATACAGAAATTTCTCTAAATTTAACAGAAAAAATCTGTTGTCCCTGTTTTAACATTATTCTGTTAATTTTACAGATTCTTCTTTCTACGTGTATCATATAATATTATAAACTTCTGTACCCAGGTGGAAAAATTCTATAAAATTTATGTAGAATGCATTCCATACTATCCTCACCAGAATTCTACTCAAATTTCGATAGAGACCTTACAAGAATCCTAGTCCAATTTCTATAGAATTCTAACAAGAATTCGATAATATAAAAATTCTACACAAAATTCTATAGAAATTTGACTAAAATTCCTGCAGAATTCTTTTGAAGTCTCTACAAAAACTTTAGTAAAATTGTAGGATTACTTGTAAATCCTTGTAAGGATTCTATAGCATGAATTCTACATAAATTCTATAGAATTTTTCCATCTGGGTAGTCCCATATAATCTTTTTAAAATCGCAGTATAATTTTTGGTAATTGCTGCGATTCGGTAATGACTATTATGAGATCTATTTATAATATAATCCCTGAAATATTTTTTGGCAATCTAGTAATCAGATATAATTGGTAGCTTGCAGGAATTTTAAGAAGCTCCAATATCAAGGTCAAAATTGCCCCAGTTAAAATATTCCTCTCTTCAAATATTCAACGTAAATTAATTTCCATAATAGATTCAGAATTGAAAAATTTGAAACAAAAAAAAAAGTTTTTCAGTTTTTAAAAATACTCATTTTCGGCTTTTTTACAGTTTCGGTTTCATTCCCTGATATTAGCATCAGTAGCAGTAATTAATGCATTACTGTAATAAGCAGTTGTCCTCAGAATATTTTTCAATACTGACAATTAAAATTGTATAATTCTAACAATCTATAAATTTCAAGAATACATAATTAAAATATGAGGAGATAATGACACAAGATATAATAATTTAGCCACTTAACGCCCAATGTTAAAAAGTCTTCTTAAACATGTCCCGTAGATGTCAAGTTATGAGATACGATCTTTTGTCTTTCTGATATAAGACTTTCACGTAACGACGGTGCTAATTGGCTACTAGACACTGTAATCAGTTGATTGAAATCAATGAGCGATTGCTCATTCTGTCATCCACAAGCGAAATTCCTTTCCGATTCAGCATGCAGAAGAAGCATTTTCACTAATAATCACCAAGTCCTCTGCGATATGTGGGATGACAATATCTGCCAACGTCGAGTACTTCAATACACTTTCACCCAACATTCTCGGGACTCCTACACTCTCTAGGAAACGATTGAAAATGATTTACGTCATTCAATGCAGTGTCCTGGCTCTTTTCGTTTACAAAATGACAATAAGACACGAATCTATAAATATTTCTGCAGACATTGTGAAAGCAAGATAATCTAACTTAAATAACCTTGGACAAAGATGTGACATAAAGTACAATATTATCCTTTTCCGTCACGAATGCTTAGTTTGAGAAATAAATAACATTGACTCCTGGAATTTTCTACCAGTGGAAAAAATTGGTCTTACGACATCAACACTGTAAGAAAAACTTAACTTAAGGCTAGATTCAAACATTAAAAGAGAACTCCTCAAAAATAGTCCCGCATTTGTCTTAATCCCACTTCACTTTTAAAAGAAGACCATATAATAATATCAAGTCAATTGTTATCAATTCTTTTGCATTGAAATTAACAGCATGAAGTTATCGCAATCGAAAATAATAGGACAAAGGAACTAATGCGGATCAGGAGTCAAAATGTGGATTAGTGTATATTTTTGCTGTGAATTAATGTAATTATTGTTTTAAATATATGAAAATGTTAGTGGAGCTAATAGAAAATAATTTCAAATTAAAATATCGAAAGCGGTTGCAATAATTAGGCCTAAAAAAACACTGATCCACATTTGGACCCCTGATCCACATTCGGTTGCTTTACCTTACCGCTCGACTCTAAATTAATGCTTATAAAAAAGAGGACCAATATAAAAGAAACCCAGCTTTTTGCAGTGAGCAAAGAACAGTTAATATATTTTCAAAAATATCAACAAATTGATTGTTTCTCTTCTACAATTTAAAATTTTTAGTAAGGATATTCAATTCAATTTCAGACTTAAAATTTTCTGGAGGACCTACTTTGGTATCATATCATTTCACAAATGTCGTGCTATAAGCTTGGATTTTCCCACGCGGCAATTGTAAAAATCAATCTATATCACTGGAATGAAATATTTAATCACGGTATCAGTAAAGTATAACTTGAGCAAACGATTTTCCTATCGTTAGCGTCATACTTCCTGGATGATAAGTGGCAGTCCCACAGAGATTCAGTTGGAAAAGACTCGAAACATTCTTATCCTCGCAGAGGTTGGTTGGAAGTATCGTGGGTACGCTTTAAGCTGGGTATTTATGAGATTTCCATGTGTTGGCGAACTGCGTTTAACGATACTCATTACTCGGATCATTATTATCGGCGAGTCCTGTTACGTAGCCGGGCGCAATCGCCATATATTTTACGAGGTTTCTCGGGTGCGCAAAGCCACTGCTAATCTGTTTAGCATTTATGCGAGTCATTACGGGAGGACGCTCTTCCACTTTGGTACACCATAGATTTATATGAAAGGTATCAAAAAACCTATATAAGCAGAAACGAGATTCACGTTTAGACGATAAAACAACAATTTATTCGCTTCTGGATGAATTAATTTGTTTGCTCTTCTATTTTTAGCTGAATTACTTTTATGTATAGTTAAGATATCATATAAAATTGATATATGATTCTTTATACCATATGAAACAGTTAAACTGTAGTGATTTAAACTTCCTAACCAATTATGTGACATCAACTCATACAACTTTTATGTCTGAGGTAGAAAACTCTTCAACACGGGAGCATTTGCATTTGACGACAACAGTTAAAATCCGATGGAAGAAAGCTTTTGTAAGGCTTGAACGTTAACACGTCGTTATTTTCGCGACAACCAATCACAAGAGACACGTAGGTTGATATGAGGTTTGACAGCCAATTGAAGGCGCTGACGTTAAATTATATACATTTTGCAACCAATTCACCGACCAGTCATAACGGTAATAACGATCCAAACCGCTTATGTAATTGACAATTAGTGTGGATGATGGAAGAAATAATAAATATTCCTTTTGCATCATTTATTTATTATGACAGTGTTGAGCGAAAGCAATTTTCTAAAAGAATTTTCAATGTCGTTCTGTTGCCTTTTATGGTCTTCTTTAAGTAATTTATAGCAACCTTTGTAATTTAGTTACATATACATATAATAATTTTGTTTGTTTTCCGTTCGCAGTGTGAACTTGATTCACAGACTCATTATTGAGAAAGCGCTCATTTCCAAAAAGTGGAAATTTGACATTTCTGCAGTAGTTGTTTATTTTGTAAGTTTACTGGTTATTTACTTTTATGGTCTTCTTTACTTAATTTGTAATCTAGTAATCTAGTATACACATATAATAATCTTGATTGTTTTCCACTTTTCCGTTCGCAGTGTGAACTTAATTCACAGACTTATTATTGAGAAAGCGCTTGACCGATTACAATTTAAATCAGGCAGCGTGGTAGAGCACCTCTCACCGATCGGTTTCAAATTGAAATATGTTGTTAAGTATGAAAAATAAGCGAACACGTATTTTTTTATTTTTCTCTAAGATGAAAGTTACGGAAGTTATGGCGATTTCAAAAATAACCTCAAAATCTGACGTCGTCGCACAAAAATTTTCAAATGACTCGTATTTTCCTAATTTTTAACATTTTTTCATTCTGTTTCGCTGATTTTACGTGGATTTTAGTGCTCTTTCTTTTTGCGTTGAGTTTTTTTTCAAAAAGTTGAAAATTAAAAAAGTTATAGCTGTTTTTCGAAAAATTTTCAAATGCGGTTTTTTCTGAAAGGCCATCGTTTTTTTTGCTGAAAATTTTTTCAGAGATAGCTGATTACAAGTTCTAAAAATTATACTGGATACTAGAATTGTCTGCTATACTGTAATTTCCACTTCTAATTTATATAGGAGTAAAAAATAAAATATATTTTCTTTTCATTTGTTCGTGTTTTGTATGTGGAAAGCTTTAAAATAATATTTTTTAACTTATTTATAACGTTTTTACATAATTAATACTAAATAATTTCAATTTTATTTTCACAGCTTGTAAGGTTTTAAAGTCTATTTTTTGCTCTTTCTTTGTCTTGTATTTGAAGCTTTTTTAGTAGATTTTGTAGAAGTTTTCGCAGTAGATTTTGTAATTTTTGCAGTAGATTTGACAGTTTTTGTCTTCTTTTCTTTTGTTTCTTTAACTTCCACTAGTTGAAGTTAAAGAAACAGAAGAAAAGAAGGCAAAAACTGTTCCACTAGTTGAAAAAACTTCCACTAGTTGAAGTTAAAGAAACAGAAGAAAAGAAGGCAAAAACTGTTAAATCTACTGCCAAAACTGTCAAATCTACTGCAAAAACTACAAAATCTACTGCGCAAACTTCTACAAAATCTACTAAAAAAACTTCAAATACAAGACAGAGAAAAAACAAAAAATAGACTTTAAAACCTTAAAATCTGTGAAAATAAAATTGAAATTATTTAGTAATATTTATGTAAAAACGTTATAAATAAGTTAAAAGTTATTATTTTAAAGCTTTCCAGATAAAAAACACGAATAAATGAAAAAAATATATTTTATTTTTTTACTCCTATATAAATTAGAAGTGGAAATTCCCGTAGAGCGTAATTTTTAGATCTTATAATCAGCTATCTCTGAAAAAATTTTCAGCAAAAAAAACGATGGCCTTTCGGAGAAAATCGCATTTTAAAATTTTTCGAAAAACAGCTATGACTTTTTTAATTTTCAACTTTTTGAAAAAAAACTCAACGCGAAAAGAAAGAGCATTAAAATCCGCGTAAAATCAGCGAAACAGAATGAACAAATATTTAAAATTAAGAAAATACGAGTCATTTGAAAATTTTTGTGCGACGACGTCAGATTTTGAGGTTATTTTTGAAATCGCCACAACTGCAATTATTAATAAAATTATTAATCAAATTAATAATAAATAATAAATGAAATTATTAATAAAATAATAATAAATAATAAATAAAATTATTAATAAAATTAATAAATAAAATTGAAAATTCTTTGTGCGACGACGTCAGATTTTGAGGTTATTTTTTAAATCGCCATAACTTCCATAAATTTCATCCTACAAAAAAATAAAAAAGTACGTGTTCGCTTATTTTTCATACCTAACAACATATTTCAATTTGAAACCGATCGGTGAGAAGTGCTCTATCACGCTGCCTGATTGGACTTGTAATCGGTCGCTTATTTCCAAAAAGTGGAAATTTGACATTTTTGAAATAGTTGTTTATTTTGTAAGTTTACTGGTTTGTTTACCAGCAAACGTTAAACTTTTAAACTTGAAGCAACGCACCAACTTCAGATATTACAAACAAATTTAAAGCAAAAGCAACAAATGAAATTTAGCTACTGTAAAAAAGTTTCTTTCTATGGATATTTTCTGCCTTCGAAGAAGGAGCGCTCGCTTTAAATTTCATTCTTCAGCAGAGGAAGATAAGACGATAAGAAAATAATTTCAAGTTGCTAAAGAAGGCAAATCCAGGAGCGATTTCTCGAACACATAACTCGTTTGGAGAGAATAAGCCTTTGTGGCCGCAGGAATATGGGATGCATTAAAGTTAAAGTGGTTGTGGTATTAGACCGTGAGTTGATCCATGAAGGTGGCGTCGAAGGTGCGAGTAATAAGGCATCCCTTATGCTTGCCTCGGCTATCAGTTTCCATTTAATTAACGGCTTTCGTACGTCGTAACTCGCTAATTGCGAGGCGTGAAAGTAACCAGCAGCAACTTTACCATGGCTATTATCAAAGCCATCGTTGGACTTGTTGTCAAGCCGGGAAGGGCGGGTCTGAGAAATATGAGTGACGCTGGACCTGAAAATGCTCTTGATATTCTTGATTTCACTCTTTGAAAAAATGTATTCCTGTTTCATAAAATGAAAAAGAGACGAATACTTTAAGCTGAAACCGACTAATTTACACTTATCTTGCTATAAAAAAATTGAGTGCTGTAAACTTTCACGAAACAAATTTTTGGTTGAAATTTCCATGAAAGTTTTCAACACATAAACTCGTACGTTTTCTATTGTTTGTATTTATTTAAACGACATGAAAATTGTAAGCGAAACAAAAGATATTTACTATAATTGAGTAAATCTGAGTTGCGAACAGTTTCAGTAGTAACGGAAATATCAGTCAGTAGAGTGACGATATCTCAACATTGAATTGTAAAATTGTAAAGTAAACAAATAATTCAGTAGATTAAGGCATCAAGTTAATAAATTTAGAAGTTTCATTAAAACCAACCAAAGGGTAGAAAAATACTCGGTCTAGTAAATCATTTTAGAATGGAATTTTCAAAAATACATGTAAACCAATTTTTTTTCTTTTCTGAAGAACTTTAGGGTTCCAGAATTGTGATATTTACGAATGTAGAACTTTTACTGATTTGTGTTCAGCTTTTGAAGTTTTAATGTATGAATTTTGAATTTCTTGTTCTAAATATAGTTCGATAATCTTTCTAGTCTAATTTCTTGTCTGTATTATAACAGAGCTTTCACGTGTGGAGGAACGAATTAGAATAAATGAGTAGTCATTGTTCGGAAACAACGATGTAATCCATACCCTGTAAGAGCTTGTAAACGACATGAGCAGCGTGGGTGTTCCAATTTGGGTCTTACTGCGCCTCCTCCTTCACACCAGACTCGATCGGTGAATTTATTTTCTGCTGGGACCACCTCACTATATGGGAAGGAGGTTTCAGCTGAGAAAGTGTAAGAAAGAGAGCAGAAAGACGAAGAGATGATCGAACTCATCCAAATTAACCCGTCGAAACTTCTTTTTTGGGTGTGGTCCTTCCTAATGGATCACCCTTTACGTAATTGGTACGATGACCTCAATATTTATAGTACAACCTGCCTAAACGTGAGATTTATTCTTGGTCGAGTTCACTTTAGTTTCGAGACTCTAACCTACACTAATTTTATCATTAAGGATAAGTAATAAATGTTTGAGTTGGAGTTTAAAAACAGAATCTCATTCATCTGTAATTATTTTAAGCCTTTAGCAATTTTGATTCGAAGAAGATTGCAAAATAATGCAATAAAGCTTCTCGCGGGTAATTATTCTGTCTGCTTATCTGTTTTATGATTTTTCTTATCTCTTGAAATTTGAAACTGATTCTACACGACCTCTGGATTTACGTTCTCCAGGTGTTGGTGCAAACGTGGAAGAGCATAAATTCTGCTTTGCGATACTCAGTCAGCCACGGGTCGTTGAACAAGGGTTGAGGATAATTGCACTGGTACGTGGCAAAGGCCAATTATGGGGTTTGATTATGATTGTAGGTGTGAAGCAGTTTCGGGACCATTTCTGACAAATCAATGTCAAAACGTGAATTGCAAATAAATTTTCAGTAACCCATTATTTTCAAGCAAAGGCAACTAAAAGGTGAAATTGATAATTCCCGCTGCAATAAAAGTATCATTAAAATATTCTTTTGTAGGTCGACTGCTTCCAAAGTGTTAAATTTGGCAGATTTATATTTTATGCTGAATATTAAAATATAATATTATGCTAAATATTATACAAAATTCTAATTTATCAAGATCAGCATTAAAATTAATTTTGAAAATGAATATTATACGGATGCATTGTAGCTATTTTACACAAGATTATCTGAATTGTCGCTTGCAATTTGAAGCATTAAAAGGCATACGCTTTGCAGGTTCAATTCGGCCCGTCATTAATAACACCAAGGGTTTTTAACACCTCGTAAAGTTATAAGAAATTGGCGCTAATGGTGGTGCAACCATGGGAAAATATTCATTTTATTGCGAACGGTTCCTTTGGTCCTTTGACAATGTCATCGTAAAATGAAGTTTCAAAATTTATAGGTCTTGATTCATGAAGATATTTAAGACTCAGTTTGTCATAATTATTATTCTAAAGATTTTTAAGAATCAGTGAAGAAAGTCTTCAATATTAAGATATCGTTTCCCGTCTGGCTCATATTTCCGTTACTACTGAAACAGTCCACAATTCAGAGTTACTCAATTACGGTAGAAATATTTAATTCCATTTATGAAGAAAATTTTAAACAGTTCTCTCAAACTTTACTAAATTTTATACTATCCCAGGTGGAAAAATTCTATAGAATTTATGTAGAATGCATTCCACAGAATTCTTAAAAGAATTCTACAAGAACTAGTTCAATTTCTATAGAATTTTTGTATTGTCGAATTCTTGTGAGGATTCTATAGAAATTGGACTGGAGTTCTTGTGAGGACTCTATAGAAATTTGAAAAGAATTCTTGTGAAAATTCTATAGAAATCTATATAAATTCTATAGAATTTTTCCACCATGAAATATAATACATGAAATTGCAAAAAATTATGCGGGATTACAGTACTGGTCACGAGTATCAGATCGCTTCACTCGCATCTTATTGGAATAGAATTCTTGTCTTTTACATTTAATAACTTGGAAAGGAAACGCGACTGAAACTTTTGGCAAAAGCATTGAAAAGATAAGAAAATTTCGCGCGGAAAGAGCCATATGCGAATAACTTTAGAATATTTTGAGTTAAGATAGAATTTAAGAAAACTAGAAGGAAGCAATGTGCTATCATATTTTTATTTTCGGGAGACTCCATGAACATGTAGTCAATGCGAGCAAAGGCTTGATCGTCGCATGTTTAGAACTTGAAACAGGCCCTTCTTGTACATAAAAAAATTTTGAGAACAAAAGGGGAACCTTTTTTATTTCTCGCTATGTCTTCAAAATCTAATTAAATTAAATTTATTTGAAATAATTTTAATCTGATTCTCTATAAAACTTTGAATTTCGGCAAAAATTTATTTAAAATTTCGAAGTTTTGAATAATATTCAAAATCAAATATTTATTCATGTATCAAATATATTATATATTATCAAATTTCACATTAAAAAATATAATGTCTTTTTAAAATGCTTTTTTAAAACAATTTTAAAATGTCTTTTCAAAATTACAAAATATAATGAATGGAAAAATTTATCTAATGACTGTTAGTGAAATATATAAATTAAATTACTCGAACGTGAAATACAACATAAACAGTTTAATGCACTTTAAGTAAACAATAAATCAACAAAACTGAAGATCGGTGACAAAATTATCTAGGTCGACCTAGTTTTCTGTCTTCTCTGTGCGTATTCTACATTAAGTCTCAAAAACAAGGTTTCTTTAAATCAAACACTTTTTTTTGGATTTTTCTATGTTGTAATTTTTTGAATTCAATATTGTTATAAGGTTGTATCTTTCAGTAAGGCTTGATAACAAATTTTCTTCTCCATAATATCCTTGATTCATTAAAAATCTCTTACTATTAAAATACCCCGGCATGATGATACGTCTAGCGTATACTCCAGCTTCCGAATATTTTCTTAAATATTTTTATTTTAATCAAGAAAATAACATGCATATCAAAGCAGAATTTAATAAAGTTTCAAAATTTTAGATGATTTCGTTTAGAAATGACAAATAAAAACATTTGAAAAATGTCCGGCACTGAGGAAAATGAATATTAAGAGTAATATAAAGTCTATACAATATGTGGTATTATTTCTTAAGTGTACCCACCCCAAAAAATGAATTTCTCCGATCGGGCAAAAATTTTCAAAAAATTTAGTCCTATTAGATGGTACTTCAAAAAAAAAGTTTGATCAGTTTGGTCAAAAACTCGCCGAGGTGGAGGGGGTGAAATTTTTATACTTTGCGCAAAGAGCCTCTATTTCGTACATAAATATCTTTTTATGTATGGCACATAGAAAATTTTGACGCAAACGTTTTCGATAGATTTTTCCCAATCTTCCAAATGAAATAAAAAAATTTTGAAAAATTTAAAATTAAGCCGTTATTTTTGAAAATCAAAAATATTTTTGATTTTTTTTAAGTTCGATCCTTTTTTCATTTTTTAAAACTAAAAATAAAGCTTGAAATGCTTATTTTCAGATCCTTGAATAGCAAAATGTCGTTTTTTCTTGTTTTTGAAAAATTGAATTTTAAGTAACCTGGTAAATTCAAAAAATTTGTCCTCTGCGCGAAAAAAATTCGGAAAATTTTTTGCATGTACAGTTTTTGATAAAAAACAATATTCTAAAAACAGAAATTCAAAAAAAAAGTTTTTGATTTTACCAGATTACTTAAAATTCAATTTTTAAAAAAAAAACAAAAAATAACATTTTGCTATTCAATGATCTGAATGTAAGCATCTCAAGCTTTATTTTTAGTTTTAAAAAAATAAAAAAAAGGGTCGAACTTAAAAAAAAATCAAAAATATTTTTGATTTTCAAAAATGATGGCTAAATTTTGAATTTTTCAAAATTTTTTATTTCATTGGAAAGATTAGGAAATAATCTATCAAAAACGTTTGGATCAAAATTTTTTTTATGCCATACATAAAAAGATATTTATATCCGAAGTAGAGGCTCTTTGTGCAAAGTGCAAAAATTTCACCCCCTCTACTTCGGCGAGTTTTTGACCAAACTGATTAATCTTTTTTTTTGAAGTGCCATCTAATAGAACTAAACTTTTGTAAATTTGAGCCCAATCGGAGAAATTCATTTTTTGGGGTGGGTACACTTGAGAAATAATGCCCCATATAAATCTTATCATCTATTATAGATATTAAGGTTTAATATCTAGATAATTGCCAGCATCTCGGTAATAAGTGGTGGATTAAAGTGTTTCGAAATAAATTCCTTTTCTGTCAGAAAAAGTATTAAATGCCATTAGCTCTGTTCTATATTTAATTCTACAGAAGGCATTGAATTGCCTAAAAACATTAAGTGGCATTGATTTTTTCCATAAAGCATTAAATGGCATTGACTTAATTTAAAATCTTATAAAAGTGACATTAGGTAGTTAACGTTCCAATTTCTTCAAAGGCTTTAAAAAGAACTTTGTAGATTGTGAAAATGATAGAGACGAGATAAGTTTTATGACAATGAAACGTACTCAATGGCATTTGGACAAAAACGGAATTGATTTGATATTTAAAGGCATTAAAATGTCATCTAAAATTTTTAAACTTTACTAAATTCTGCTTGGTATACTTTTTATTTTGTTTATTAAAATAAAAATATTTAAGAAAATATTTGGAAGCTGGAGTATACGCTAGACGTATCATCAAGCTGGAGTATTTTAATAGCAAGAGATTTTAAATAAATCAAGGACATTATGGAGAAGAAAATTATCAAACCTTACTGAAAGATAAAACCTCATCACAACATTGAATTCAAAAAATTACGACATAGAAAAATCTATCAAAAAATGTTTGATTTAAAGAAAATTTGTTTTTGAGACTTAGTGTAGATGAATTGCACAGAGGAGGCAGAAAACTTGGTCGACTTAGATAATTTTGTCACTGATCTTCAGTTTTGTCGATATGCTATTGAAATTTGAAGAATAAAAAAATAAAATATAATATATAATATATACAATAATAATATATATAATATAATATAATATATAATATATACAAGACAAACTGATATGAAGGGCAATAATTGTAGAGGTGACAAGGAGATGTTTTAATAAACCTCTGATGAAAAGGCGCGCCAAAGCTTGAGAAAAAATTTATTGGAATCAAAGATGAAAATTAAAATGGTAAGTTAATTCATAATGCTTTGGTAAATTTTATTTATATTCATTATTTCTGTTTTTGAATTTATTGAAGTTTTTATATATTTATTGATATAAATATAAATATATTTATTGTATTTTCTCAAGCCAAAGCTTGAAAAAAAAATTTATTGGAATCAAAGATGAAAATTAAAATGGGAAGTTAATTCATAATGCTTCGGTAAATTTTATTTATATACATTATTTCTGTTTTTGAATTTATTGAAGTTTTTATATATTTATTGTTATAAATATAAATATATTTATTGGTTTTTCTCAAGCCAAAACTTGAGAAAAAAATTTATTGGAATCAAAGATGAAAATTAAAATGGGAAGTTAATTCATAATGCTTTGGTAAATTTTATTTATATTCATTATTTCTGTTTTTAAATTTATTGAAGTTTTTATATATTTATTGATATAAATTGATTTAATGATTCGTCTTTTAAAGAAATTGTTTTCATTAGCCAAAATTTGAACAAGACCTTTGAGGCTTCAATTATAAGTTATTTTTACTTTTTACTTTTTATTTTTACTTTTTTTAAAAAAGGAAGTTTTTATAAATACTTCAATGTTTTTGACTCAGGTATGACAATAACGATTTTATTTTATTTTTTGTAAAAACTTTTATTTTAATTGACGACATAAATTATGTGACTTTTAAAATTCCTCCCCTTTAAATTATAGATTTGTTTTATCGACTCTTGAAAAAGACCCGCAGTGTTGGTCGAAACGTTGAGGATTTCTTTTTTGAAAAAATAAATATGTTTTACATATTTTTTTGGAGAAATTTTTATTTTGACTTCATATTGACCGTAAGACCGACTATATTAGCAATAATTTGCTGAAATATTTATTGGAAATTTATAAAGGTCGAAGAAAGAAACAACAGTTTTGGATTTGCTGTATCTGGAATTGTTTGCATATTGTTACACATATTTCACGTCGGATTAGCCATCTGTATGGTTGGAATAGATATCAGTATGGCTAATCTAACCCAAGATATGTGTGTACCGACTAATAATTTCTTTCAGTGTGGCCCAACCCTTTTTTTCAGTGCTGATTGCCTTCCTATGAAACCCTCTATTGAAAAATGACCCTTTGTTTTTGAGATACAGACTCGTTAGAAAATTGAACAAATAAATTCTATTCGGAACACCTGCATACGAATCAACCGAAGCACGAAGTGCATGTGCAATAATTATAATAACTAATGTCGCGTGCTATACGAGCAAGTGCACTGTTCCAGCAGCGACATTTGTTCCTGTGGTGCGAACGGGAACGATCGCTCTTGCGAGAACGAGGCTCGAGGGAAGGCGAGATCCTTTCGCGGGCGTCCCGCCGCGAATTAACGAGACAATCGCACGTCCGCGGTCGCGCCTTAAGGCGCGATAGCAACCAAGTTTTCTGCACACCCACGCGCGACATGGAAGTCCCCGGACCTTGGCGTGTCGCACACGGGCATGTATGCAATTTGTCTCGTCCATGGATAATTACACCATTATGACTACCTTTGTACTAGCTTGTACCTCAAAGACACCTTCCACTATTTCTGCCACCTCCAGGAGGCAAAGAAAGAGACCTGGTGATCGTGCAACGTCCGCGCACTATCCCTTATTGCCGAGGCTATCTTAATTAATACGAGATTCTCTTAATGCCCACTCTGATTAATGCCATCCGGTTCTACAGACAGCACGGACCAAACGCACGTCCTTCGCAATTTTATATCTACATTTGCACGCCTCGTTTTCCGTAAAGGTTTACTGAGAAGTGGCCAATAAATATGGGGGCAGGATATGCAGGTACAATTAAAGGCACTATTCAAGAATACGTGAAAAAAAACAGTTTCAAGTGCCGAAGATGTTTTTCTCACAGAAAAAAACTGAAGATGAAATTTGTTGCAGATAATTTTTTAAAGGAATTTTTATTCAATTTCAAGTCTTTCAAAATACGTGTGTTTTCATGGAAAAACAAAAGGAAATTTAATCATTAACGTGTGCCAATAAAGTAGCTGGAAAAATTTTAAACATACGTAAATAAAATTGTATTTTACTATACAAGGAATCATTAATTTATTTTGAAAAGGTATTCAATAGACATGTTACTTTTCATTTTTGTAAAGAACCAAAGGACCCTGATCTTCAAAGCGTAACTTTGATTTTATACCTCGGATCATAGTTTGGACGACCTCCTTGTTAACTTTCTTCACACAATTCTTGATTCTTTCTTTAAGGTGTTCATTGGATTTTGCTTTCCAACCTCCCTTGTACACTTTCTGACACAATAGGCTCCAGAAATCTTCGATTGTGTAAAAAATATCTCATTATAGAGAAATTGGAAAATTTTTAACCTTCGTAATTAGTTCGATTAGTTCGAATTAATTCTCCAACGTTCGAAGAAAGTTGGATCCGGACATTTATTTTTTGATCATCTTACAAATCTTCGATTGGTCTAGCCTTCGGGATGTTTGGTGGATTCGCATATTTTGGGACGAAATTGATTTCTTTTTCCTTCAACCAGTCTAGAGTTTCATTTGCATAATGACTGCTAGCGAGATCCGGCCAAAAAATGATATGTCACCAGAGTGAGTAGTTCTGATGAATTTTTGAACTTTGGTAAGACAATTGCTTATGTGTCTGATTTTATGGCAGGAGCTTTGAAATCTTGCATGTATAGTTGAGACACTACTTTTGCCGATATGGCTATCCAAACTAAAATTTTTGGCTCAAATTTATGTTTAGCAGCGAATCGTATGTTGTCAGGAGCCTTCTCGATATTGTAAAATATTGCATAGTGTAAAATCCTGCATTCTTTTCTCCATTATTTAACATACAATTCGCTGCTAAACGTAAATTTGAGCCATCATCAAGAATTATCTCAACATGGCCATTAAAATATTTTCGGTGCAAAATTCTGCACCTTTTGAAGATTTCTCCTAGTTGCTTTTCACTGTATCGAGGAACAGTCACTCTTTTATGATAACGAACATCAATCTTAATCAGATTTTGAAGAACTTTTTCTCTAGAAGTACCGAATTTTCTACCTAACTTCCGATTCAATGCTTCAACTTTGTTTACCGCAACTTTCTTCAATTTCTGGAACTGGAGCTTATCCAATTTGTTTGGACATGTTTTTTTAATGCCAACGGTTGGTTTGCCACTTTCATAACGCTGGAAAATTGAATAAAGTGTGGAACGATTGACATTTTCTTTTAAAAAGTGTTCTAAAACTTCCTTTTTAGAGCGCTTCTTTTTAAAAGTGTTCTAAAACTTCCTTTATACCATTCTAACCTCAAAATCTCAACTTTGACATGATTTTTCGGCTCTCATGGTATAAAATACTGTTCGATACGAGTGTGAGAGGTGATTTTTAGCGCACTTGACTTTTCTCACTCGCTTCGCTCGTGCGAAAAACGTCTCGTGCGCTAAATAATCACCTCTCACACACGTATCGAAATGTACTATTTTAGAATGCTTCTTTTAAAAAGTGTTCTAAAACTTCCTTTTTAGAACGCTTCTTTTAAAAAGTGTTCTAAAACTTCCTTTTTACAGCACTCTCAAAGCATATCATAAACACATTCTTGTAAATAATTCTGGCTAGCCACTTTCATGACGAATTTCTGAATCAAAATTATTTCTTTTTCAGGTACATAATTTAAAAAAATTTTAACGTTTAAAAATTTTTTAAATTTTAAAATTTTAACAAAATTGTCAATGCTTACTTAGCTATTATTTTTATTTGAAGTTTGTTCAACTACTTGATTGGCACACGTTATTTGGGTAAAATTTGTCCTGTGAAGTTAGTTTTTGTTGTAGATAATTTTTACCCCGAAATCGAAGTAAATTTTATCCTTTGTTTTTTCTGAGCTAGATACAATATTATTGTATAAATAATACAATATTGTTATACAAATGCTCTTAAAAAATGGTTAACTAAGCGAACTACTTATTTTGTAAAATATGCCTCTTCATTAGTTGGGACAACTACTTGAATATTAACTGTAACTAATGTCCCAACTAATGAAATAACAGATGCATATTTTGCAAACTAAGTAGTTGTCCCAAGCAATCATTTTTTTCAGTGTAAAGTATTTTGCTAGGATATGAGTAAAATCGAAAATAAAAACATAATAATTTATAATATTAAACTGGCAGTTGAATAAAGAATATATCAATATATCTGTATTTGCAGAGAATAGATTGGGAAGTAAAAAAAAGAAGAGGCCTAAAATAAATTTAAAAACTACTTATCAATATTAATTAAATCCAAATTTTATTACAACTAATTTGGTCGAAACGCCATCTAACAACCAGATTAATTAGATTAAACAACCTATTTAATTAGATTAAAGTAATAAAGTAAGAAGGTTTTAATTCTAATTTGTTGGTCGTATTTATGTGTATTTATCACATAATTTCTCCTAGTGCTTATTTTTTACTGGCTCCTCAGAAAATGAATATTAAGCTTAGGAATACAAAAGATTGAATACTAGGGACTAATTTTTGGAAAGTAATATTTAACGTCTATTTTGATAGTATTTTGATCTGAAATAAATGGTCAGCAAAAAAGCGATCCTTTCCTATCGTTCATCAATGAAGCTTAAACATTAAAACGTTATTACGCACAATTTTATATTTACTTTAATTATGGAAAAATGTATTATTATAGGGTTTGAGTTCTATTCTGATAAAAAATTATATATCAAGACGCTCAAAGAAATTATATATAACTATATATATATTATATTAATATTAATTAATATATTAATATAATATACTTATATATATTATTATATATTAAATAATTATATATATATAATTATATATAATTATATAGCAAGACGCTCAAAGAAATTGAATCATTATCTAAAATTGCAAAAAAAAATCTCTCGATTTGACCGAAATTTGTCGAATGGATGTTAATAAGACCTTTTTTATATTACCACTCTGGTATGCAAGGCTAAATTTTTTCATCGAATTTCTCCGGTCTGCGTTGTCCTGCAGTAATGCAATATATTAAATATAACTAGAATAAGAACTAAAATAAGCTACTCGAAAACCCGTGTAACAATATTTTGGTTGCCCAATAATGGTTTTAACAAGGGTATTTAATAAAAAAAATAATGTAGGGAAACAATAAAACTACTGAACAAAGTTCAAAACATTTGTTTGGATGTTTGGAATGTTCAGCATTTTTATTTATAATAATTTTCTTTCCTATTAAAAATTGTAAGTTATTTCTGAATACAATAAGACGTATCGAACATAAAACATTTGTGACGAAAAATGATCGGGCGCATTTAGTGAAAATATTTCTTCACGTTTTATTATTATGTCTTCCAAACATCTCGTATTTCAGGACGCTTATCCGACCTTCAAGAATGATTTATCCGAACGTCTATCTTTAACGACTATTGTCATGAACGCGTAAAGATATGCAGGTAGCATAACTATATTTCAAAGCTCAGTATGTTTATATTCAAAGTACTCATTTCGCTTTCACTTTTAGTTTCTGCACATTTTAAATGCCATGATTGTAGGCTGTCATAAAACAAAGCGATCTGAAAGATAATGCCTTCATTTCCAATAATGCAACTGCCTGTCAGGACATTTTGCCCATATTTTCCGATTTCAATAAAATGCACTGAAATCAAATTCATTTTACTTTCTCATTCGTCATTGTAGTATCCACAAAAGATGAAAAAATTCCTTCAAACTTACAGGTTTTTCAATAGTGTACATCACATTCCTTCATACACAACTTATTTACAATTTAGAAACTTCGTAATTATTTTCAAAATAAAATTAAAACCAGAGGTAAAAATCCTTTGTTTCCTCATTCACATCTACATCAAAATACTATATAAAAAAACTTCCCGAGAACTTGAAGAAAAATAACAAGATTGTAAATAATCATATTCAACGCAAATATATAAATCTCAGAAGATTCTATCTCGTTAGAATCTAGCAGTTCATACAGGACCAGTGGGACATTCACAGCTCGTTTATTTCTTGGCAGAGACTTAAGAGTAAATGGGGTGAAGCAGGGGAGAGTCAAATAAAAATGCAGTTTCCCATCAAGTGGCGAACCGCAATGCAGTAGCTAAGACGTGTGGCGGGGCAAGACGAGACATTGTAAATTGTATTATACTGTCGTATGCAGATACCTTTGCGTCCCGCAAATGCAATTGTCCCTACAGCGTATGGTGAAGAGGCATACGGAGGAGAGAAAGGCCCACGCATAAAACACAAAACTTAACTGTAACCGCGCGTTATGTATCTACCACGTATTTGCATTTGCTTAGTTACTTACACAGGGTGTTCTAAAAGTTTACATTCTCTTACAAGAAAACTAAATATATTTTCCATGGCTCTGCATAATTGCATAAGTGTCAAAATTGTCAAACTGCGTTTTTGGTGACAAAAAATTCAATGAAAATTCAATGAAAATTCCATTTTTAACATGGGTCGAAAAAACAAAATTTTGGAAATCGAAATTGCAACTATGTGGAAAAGTAGTTTATTAGGTCCCTGAATAAGTATAATTATGTAATTTGATGTCGACTGATGAACGCCTTCTGATTGCGCGTTAGCAAAATGTGTTTGAAAAATTTCTTATTTTCATAGGTTTGATATTTTCGTATGTGCCAATTTTTGTTTACGATTTTGAACATCTTAGCGGGCTTTCAAAATTTTTACAGCTTTTTAATTATCGTTCTTTGGGCAATAATTTACATTTAATAGCCCTCTGTTTTCAAAAAACAATTTCAAAATCTACAGAAACGATGAAAGAATTTTTTCAGTTATCTTTTCTATTAGTAAAAGTACACTAGAAAAAAAATTTGCTAAGCCTGGGAAATCATGAATATAAACACAGTAGATTTTTTAAGAAACTGAGCTTTGTGTTTTTTTAAATTATCTTTTTTCAGCTGACTTTAAAAGATATTTCTAACATCTGAGGACGTTTCAATGCTAAAAATATACTAAGAAAGAAATTGGTAAGTCTATGTAATCAACAACAAAGATGTAGCCTGTTTTCCACAAAGTCATTTCCGTATTTTTTCAAATTAAGTTTTTTCAAATAGCATTAAAAAATCTTTTTAACTTCTGAGGGATTTTTAATAGTAAAAGTACAATAGAAAAAAATTGACAAGTCAAGAGACTCGAAGAAAAGAAGGCAGCAAGTTTTGAAAGTTATTATTTTTGTATTAAAAAATTTTTTTTATTTGACTTTGATAATATTTTTAAACACCTGAGTATTTTCCGTTAATAAAAATACATCAGAAAAGTGGATAGCGGAAGAAATCAGTTGTTTTTGAAAAAAGGGGTAAAAATAAAAGTTACAGAATATCCTAATTACAAAATATGTTGCAAAATATGCTAATTACTTATTTTTTATTGTCAATTAAGAACAATTTTTCTGGTGTATTTTTATTAACGAAAAGCACTCAAGTTTTTAAGAATATTATCAAAGCCAAGTTTAAAAAAATAATTTCAAAAAATACAAAAATAATTACTTTTAAAACTTGTTGCCTTCCATTTTTCCATTCTCTAGACTTGCCAATTTTTTTCTAGTGTATTTTTATTATTAAAAGGTCCTCGGAAGTTGAGAAGATTTTTTTAATGCTGTTTGGAAAAAGATAATTTGAAAAAATATGAAAATGACTTTTTAGAAAACAGGCTATATCTTTGTTGTTGAATTATCATTTATAGACTTATAAATTTTTTTCCTAGTGTATTTTTATCAGTTAAAAGCCCCCAGATGCTAGAAATATCTTTTCAAGTTAGTTGAAAAAAGATAATTTAGAAAAACAAAACTCAGTTTTTTTTTAAATTTACATTTATGATTTCCCAGGCTTGTCAAATTTTTTTCTAGTTACTTTTACACTAGCAGAAAAGCTTCAAATACCTCCAAAAATTCTTACATCGTTCCTGTAGATTTTAAAATTGTTTTTTGAAAACGGGTATATTATACATAAATTATTGTCTAGAGAACTAAGTGCTAAAAGTGCTAAGTTAAAGTGCTAAGTGCATTCGTGAACTGTAAAAATTTGGGGAGACGGTTAAGACTTCCAAAAACGTAACAAAAAGTGGCACATACGAAAACATCAAACTAATGAAAATAAGAATTTTTCCAAAATTTTTTGCTAACCCGCAATTAGAAGGCGTTCATCAATCGACACCAAATTAATTATACTTTTTCAGGATCCTAATACACTACTTTTCCACATAGTTTCAATTTCGATTTCTAAAATTTTGTTTTTTCGACCCACCCTACTGTCCAAAGTTACAATTGAAGTCCTTTAATTTTAACTTATTAAGAATATTTTCAAAATTCGAATAAAAATTCGATTGCTAATTAAAAGTGAAAAAATTTCAGAACTGGATGTGTTTTTTGAATCTGTATTTTCGTGATTAATCGAAAATACAGTTATATACATCGAAAATATAGTTATATAGTTAGATTACAAATGCATTCCTTAATATTCCTTAATTCTTTGATTCTTTATCAAAATTGCCATGAGTTTTCTTTATTTATGAAATAAAAATCAAAATAGAAGAGAACAATAGAAAATGAGACAAGAAAATACAAAGAAAAATAATACAAATGGTTTTAAGATACTTAAGAACACCCTGTATGATCTACCGATATTTTAAAGACTGTCACGTGTATAGCATGTACTTGTTTGCTAGTGTCGCGGTTATGTGAATTTTTTAGTACGGCAGACGCGATTTACGAGGCTAGATTTTTTCGCAGAGGATCTTAACGACAGACTAGCGCTGACGACAATCTCTCTATATATAATATATATGCATGAAGAGACACAACACCTCCTCAAGTACCAAGCCATAGAGCAGAGGCCCTTTCACACTCGGGAAGGAGACAATTTCCGCGTAGGGGCCTTCAATCGTCTTTCAGAGTAGAAACTCATTTTAAGACCACGTCTGCAAATCGAGGCCCAACTTATTTATTTCTGGTCAGATGTCGTTATGTTAGCAATGAATAGTTAAAAGGCTAGCTTCAGATGTTTATATTGATAAGTCAATCCGAGTCTTCATCTATTATTCATACATCTTGATATCTTGAACTAACAAAAATGATGAGTGAAACTTCTGAAGATGATCGGAATAAAGTGAATGGATTTTATAGGATAAAAATTTTAAACTAATTTATAGAATGAAATTTGTTGTCCATTAAGTAATATTAAGTTCAGTTTTTTAATAAAATACAAGAGGGTCCTTACTTTAATTAATTATTTTTCGCCTAGGTATTAAATTGGCACCAAAATTTATCCTGTGCATTGGAGTTCTTCAAAAAATATCACAGAGACAATTTGCTGACAAGGATAATAATTTTATGAGTTTATCAAATTCTGCTAAAGGATCTTGGAAAATAGGACACAGAAGCAGTATCGGTTTCTTGAAAGCACTCTTAACTCATCAAATTTTTGCAGGTGTATGCTGAAGTAAAACCATTTCTGGTTCCCGTGATTTACAAAATTGGTAATTGACGGAGGTCAAATGATTTTTCCAAAGAATTCAAAAGCGCTTTCGTGATCTTTGGCAATTATTCCGGTGTTCAATTACCAATCCTGTTTTCGATGCCGATGGTACACACTGTCTGCTGAGATACTCGATTGAAAGTCGACGAGAGTTCAGAATTTACGTTCTGCAGATAAAGAATAAGTAACTTAAAATAGTTTATAGAATTATTTTAATGTCAAAAACAATTATGAGATTGTTTAATTATGTAATTATGTAATTACATCAAAAATAGAAAACGTAAACCAATTTTAGACATTTCTCTTGTAGTCCAGTCATCTGGTCGAGAAAATGGTGTAAATCTAGTAAAGTAAAAAATTCAAATTTTTTTTATAAACCTCTTCATTTTGGTATGTATAATATAGCTTTAGGTTTTGTGACAAGGATTTTGCCCGGTAACTCGGAAAATTTTTTGAAAAAGGAGCAAAAAATCATATACCTGTAGTTTGTTGTTTTCCTGTGCAAAGTAGAGGAAAAATGCATTATACGAAAAAGAGAGTAGATGGAATTTTGAGAAAAACTAAAAAACAGTTTTCTAAGGCCAATAGTTAAAAAGTTATGGTCTTTCCAAAAAACCCAATTTTTTTGATTTTTTGCTAAAAATCACAACTTTTTTTTTGCTTCCGTGTAGCTCGGATCCCGGGTGTCACACGTAATATGCATTTTTGGCATTTTTTAAATGCAACTTCTCTCACGGACTCTTATTACATCTTAAAAATATACCAAGTCGATATTCTCAAAAATACCCAAAAAATGCATATTTTAGGACGAAAAGGAAAAGTTTGTCTAAACATTTATTTTTTATTCATAAAAAATCAGTAAATATCGAATTGGTATTTTTTTAAGATGTATAAGAGTCCGTGAGAGAAATTGAATTTAAAAAATGCCAAAAAATGCATATTTGAGGACGAAGAGGTTGTTAAAAAATTTATTTGCTTATTCATAAAAAATCAGTAAATATCGAATTGGTATTTTTTAAAGATATAATAAGAGTTCGTGAGAGAAATTGCATTTAAAAAATGCCAAAAAATGCATATTTGAGGACGAAGAGGAAACATGTGTTTAAAAATTTATTTGTTTATCCATAAAAAATCAGTAAATATCGAATTGGTATTTTTTTAAGATGCAATAAGAGTCCGCGAGAGAAATGTCATTTAAAACATGCCAAAAAATGCATATTTGAGGACGAAGAGCAAACATTTGTTTAAACATTTATTTGTTTATTCATAAAAAATCAGTAAACATATTTACATTTATTTGTTTCTTCATAAAAAATCAGTTTTTTAATTTGCAATAAACGTCCCTGGGAGAAATGTAACTCAAAAATGCCAAGAAATGCATATTTCAGGCACGAGGAGGGAACATTTGTTTTAATAATTTTTTTGTTTATTGATAAAAAATTGCTGAACTATTCATTTTTAATAAATTAAGCCACATAAATGTTAAAAGATGGCCAGAATTGCATTCCAGGATGCACTTTAATATTAGTATAGAGAAAGGATCCAAGTGACAAGGATATAACTCGTGACCTATTAGGACTAGGGCATTCTTTTTTTTTTAATTTACGTAGATTTTAACCCACTATAATTTATCTTGGCATACCTTTCTCCTGCAACATCTAGAAAAAGAGCTATTTTCAAAAAGCACAGTTTTCCTATTTTCGACTAAAAAATGAAAAAAACCAGGAATTTTTGGAAGGCCGTAAATCGGAAATTAAGGAGGTTAGAGCATTCTTCTTTTTTTAAAATTACGAATAATTTCATTTTCTTTTGTCCATCAAAAATTTTCCGGGTTAACGGGCAAAAACCTTGTCACGAAACCTGAAGCGATATTATGCTCTCCAAAATGAGGCGATTTATAAAAAAAATTTTGGTTCTTTTACTTTACCAACCAAAAGTACCAGATGACTGGACTATTGATACTTTTCAATATTAAAGCATATTTTATCACGCCCTTTTCATTCGATTTTTTTTAACGTAACTATTCAGATCAAACACTATTTCTATATTTTCTCCCCCAACTTCCTGACTCCAGTGCCAGACGCAATAAATATAATAATGTAACGGGCAACGCTTGAAGAAAGTGCATTAAAAGCGTGTAAAGAGATACGCATACATATAAGATCGGTGTAGACAATGGCACGATAACTCATAATAGCGTCAGGAATCATACTATCGATACGACGTGCAGGGGGTCAAGCGAATGCCAATGAGGATTCAAACAATGGCCCACGCTACTAGTAATACTTCTTGATCTGCTTGCTTCTAACCAGTTGTAAACCTTTACAATACCTACCCACACAAAAAAAAAGAAACAATGTTGTGAAAATGTCTTATATGCCGCTTTGCATCCCAGACATTTTTACACGTTTCATGTTCTAAAAGTGGGACATCAGGCACTACAAGAATGTCTCAAACTGGGTGCAGTTAATTCGTAAATTTAAATAATACAACGTCTTTTAGACTCAAGTTATTGCATTGTCACTTTTAATTACTACATTGAGAGACATTTTATTAGAATAAATGATAAAACTAAATTAAAGTTTCGTATATTACTGTTTGAAAGTAGAAATAACGGGGTATTTTTATCAAAAATTGATATAGAGATTTTCAACCAGCAAAGTTGATATTTTCGTTTGAATAAATGATAAATATGTAGCTGAAAGAATGAAAGAATCTTTTGATAGAAAGAATACAAAAATCTGACAACCACTATATGAACAATTATTTACTCCACTGAAAAGATTTGATCTTCAGAAGTGGGGGAAAGATAGACTTTAAAAAATGTAATTTGATATGTTTTCACAAGATATTTAATTAGAGTTAATATTTATTCACGATTTAAATTCAAATTATGCAAATGTGTTAGTAGTTATCGCCAGGCACGAAAACTGGCTGCTTCAGTAACAGTCACTTTTATGTATTAATGATCGGCATACCTTTAATCTTTAAAATAAATTGTTTTAAGTGATTTATTTTTATCACTATTATTGAAATTTACCTAAAAATAATTTGTTGCTTAACTATTATTGATGAAAATGAAAATAACGTGAAAGGGATGAAAATAGTTTATGTATTAAAATCGTAAAGAATTATGACAACTTGGTCGATCTTTCTTTATATCGATCTTTAAAATAACGAAAGGAATGTGCATTAGGGTGGGTCGAAAAAAAAAATTTTTGTAAATCGGAAATGGAACTATGTGGAAAAGTAGCGTATTAGGAACCTGAAAAAGTATAATTAAGGGGGTATTATAGTTTGACCATACGTTTTCGAGGGCATTGTTCAAACTCCAATAAAAAAAAATCATTCAAATTTTTTTGAATGGAACTTTTTTCATTTATTACAACAAGTCTTTTAGTACATAAAAAAATATACACGAAATAAATCACTCAAATAGGGGCGTTGTGGCATCTCAAAGAATGTGTCCTGGAAACGCACGGTTGACATGATTCCGCTGCTCCAGGGCGTCTGAAAAAAAAAAACCAAACAGATTCTTACAATATACAAGTATAGCTATAGTCAGAACTAGAATAAATAAAAAATAACGATTTTTGAATTTTTATCAAGTCAGAAACCACCCAAAAAAAGTGAAAATTCGCAAAAAAATTTTCAAAGAAGTGCCATTTTTCGAATTTTCAATATTTTTGATTAGTTCTAGTCCCGACTATAGCCACATTCATATATTATAAGAATCTGTTTAGTTTTTTCCATTCAAAAAGATTTGAATTATTTTTTAAATTGAAATTTGAACATTGCCCTCGAAAACGCATGGTCAAACTATAATACCCCCTTAATTTGGAGTCGATCGATAAACGCCTCGGTTTTGTGCGTTAACAAAATATGTTCGAAAAAAATTCTTATTTTCGTAATTTTGATATTTTCGTAGGTTTCATTTTTTTACATTTCTGGAGGCCTTAAACGACTTCCCAAATTTTTTACAGATTTTTATTTGCAGCCCCATCAGAGATTATTAAAGTTTAGTAGTAGTTTTCAGAGTTAAATAAAGATTAGTAGTAGTTTTCAAAAAATAATATTAAACCCTACAGAAATGTAGAGAATTTTTTCAGGTACGTAGAACGTTTCTACGGATAAAAATGCACTAGAAAAATTTTGATAATCTAGGAAATATATCGAATTTTTTTAAAACTGAGTTTTTGATTTTTTTATCTAGTTAATCTAGTTAATCTAGTAAATATATTGAATTTTTTTAAAACTCAGTTTTTGATTTTTTTAAATTATTCTTTTTCAACTGACATTAAATATTATTTTTAACATCTGAGGGCGTTTTAGTGATAAAAATACTCTTAAAAAATACAAAAATGACTTCTTGGATCTCTTTGTTTTTGGTTTCATGAACTTATCAATTTTTTTCTAGAGTATTTTCATCACTAAAATTAAAAATTAAAAAAAACACAAAAATCAATTTATCAATTATCAATTTTTTTCTAGAGTATTTTTACCACTAGAACACCCTCAGATGTTAAAAATTATATTTAAAGTCAGCTGAAAAAGAATAATTTAAAAAAATCAAAAACTCAGTTTAAAAAAAATTCAATATGAATAATAATAATAATAAAAATAATAATACATACCAAATAGATACCTGAAAAAATTCTCTCTCCTTTTCTGTAGGTTAAAAATTTTTTTTTGAAAACAGGGGTCTACTAAATATTAGTAATCTCTGATGGGGCTGCAAATAAAAATCTGTAAAAATTTGGAGAGTCGTTTAAAGCTTCCAGAAATGTAAAACAATTGAAATTCACGAAAATATCAAAATTACGAAAATAAGAATTTTTTCAAACATATGCAAAATCAAGGCGCTTATCGATCGAATCCAAATTAGTTATAATTTTTCAAGGCCCTAATACACTTCTTTTCCACACAGTTTTATTGCCGATTTCCAAAATTTTGTTTTTTGACCCACTCTAATATGCATTTAAGAAAACTCAAAATTTTTTTAATGTAATGAATTATTGCCGGTTGCTGTAAAATAATTAATTAATTTAATTTCTATAAGTAATTTTAATTCATAATGAATAAATTTAGAGTATAAAAAAATAAACAAAAAATTAATACATGATATATGCATGTATCATGTATAATATAATACACAATACATGATACAAATAAAATGTTCGTTCTCAATACATTTTAATTACTTAATTCTTACTTTTCTAGTTACAATTAGTAATTTACATACTTAAATTAATTAATTTACGTAAATAAAAACTTATAAAATTTGCATGTTTTACTCTCTAAGTCTAAATTAGTAGTTTTCTACTAATGAAATAGTGCCGAATCGTTTACCAATTGCTTTAGTAAGCATTTCTACTAAT
>JBAGKK010022643.1:0-11376 GCA_037177015.1 Euceroptres primus | reverse complement strand
ATATATATATTTTCAGGGGAAAATCTCTTACGGTATGACGATCAAGCGATCAAAAGCTCTGTTTGTACTTCCGACTACTCTATCATGTTCAGGCTTTAGACTCAAAAGTTTGCAATATTCACTCGAGGTTGAATTCCCCTTTCTGATTTTCTACTATTTGATTAGAAGAGCGTAGATGCAAACGATGGAAATATAATTTCAGTTTAGAATTCCTCCAGTTGTGTGATTGATATTCAAAATTACTCGACAGTGGCTTTTTGGCCAATTATTTTACTGCAGGAACTCTTCTATTTCTCGAAAGCTATTTTTGTATCTAACGCACATTTTCTACCTTTCTCCCTGTACGACCCTATGCGTCATGTGCAAATATGACGGAAGTGTTTTTCATGATTGCAGGTTTGACTTCTGTGTATGGCTCTCTGTATGTGAAAAGAGACGCGGATGGAAAATGCAGAAATCAATCGATTCGTATTCCAATCTTCATCATTGAAGCGAAAATATAATTCCGTTTTCAGTGAGAAATTCAGAATTGCCCTCAAAAGCCAGAAGCGAATAATCGTACGGTTAAAACAAGTTTTTGCTTGTCAGTGTACGAATTTTCCTTTTTTGATAGAACAAATTTAAGGTTCCTGTAGTAGGAAATGTTTAATTTTTAATATTTTAAAAGGGATTAGGGGCAATTATCTGAATTTTCTGCTTTACGAAAATTCGAATTGATGAAACATAATTGATTGATTGAGTTAGTTCCCTTGCTATCGGTCAATTTCAACATTTACAACTTACTTGCGGCTTACAAGTAATCCGCGTCTTAATCCTTTAATCTGACGAAGCTTATAAAATGAATATTGAAGACACTGATTCGTACTGATTTTCCCTCAAAACTTCAAGACAATATATTTTTATATTGTATTATATTGTACTTTTGTATTGTATTTATATTGTATTTTTTATAGTGTATTTTTTAAAAATATGTAATTTCTTAAAATAACATTTTATTTATGGTCTGAAGAATAATTTTAAATATCATTGAATTATAAATCTACTCAGGACAGAAGAAACAACGATAAGAAGCTAAATATAATCTATTGATAATACCAGAATTCAAGGATCTTCGGATATAAACTTATCTTTATAAAATGTATTATCTGTTTCGATTTTTTAAATACTTATTCATACTTCAGAAATCTCAGGTAAAAGTAGCTTTCAGACTTTTTTTTCCTATCTGTGCAGACAAAGAGAACCGGTAATTTAATTTCAAAGTAAGTGTTGAATTTAATTTCCTAAAATACTCGAACAAAAAGCATTTAAAAGGCCAGTTGGTTACGAGATCTTATGAAATGAACTGGAAAGTTTCATCTCGACGTACCTGTACTGATATTAATTAATCTTCAGTCAGTTTAAATTGCTTTCAAAGAGGCCGCTTGACTGGTAAGAAACCACGGTATGACACTCTTAATTTCACTTGAGTCGCGAGCTAAAGATTTCACATTTTTAGATCAGCTTATTCCACAAAGGTCGACCCAGAAACGTATGAGTGTTTACACAGTTGGCACGAAGCACTTTTTCGTGTCTAGTTCGATTTATTTGATACACAAATGCTGTGAAAAGTAAGAACATACCAATATTCAAATACTTTCCATACAATATTATTCCAAAAAATAATTATGTATTTAAAAATAAATTGGGGAATTTTAATTTAATTTTTCAAGATTTTTCTTTTTACTTCAAACCCTCTAAAGCAATACGTTGATATTTGTGAAATATTTAATCCATAAAGCTTCTTTGATCTTATAAAGCAGTAGATACGGTTTTGTTTTTTTCAAGCTTTTGTCCCATTTATCCTCCCGCTTTCAAAACATCAAAGCGTTTCTTTTCATAAAAAAATTCTCCTTGACAAAAGTATTTATTTAAATGCTGATTTTCTTTTGGTTAGTTAATATTTCTTTTAACTAACTATTCGAACACTTCCAATGCATATTTATGAAACATATTTCTTAAAACATTGCTATAATTAAAGCAAAAAGGTATTTCAATGACAAGTTGTAAAACCGCGATCTTTTATGTATCTTATTCATTATTTTTAAAGAAAATTTGTGGGAAGCAATTTTTAATCACAGTCTAAAAGTCTACATTCTTTTAAAATCATTTTAGTTGAAAATAACTAACTCCCTGACTTCTTCACTAAGTGAAAAATATTTCTAAACAATTTTCTGTTATTTATTGGAAGCTTTTTATCACGATGATTCATCAATAGAAGAAACATAGATGATGGTAATTATAAGTGAAGTAAACATTTGAATAAAACTATCGCTATATTTAGAATTATATTTTTCTTCCTAATGATCTATTGTTCGTAAAAAGTGTCAGAAACTTATTTCCTATACGCTCGAGGAAATAACCTTTAAATCCTCTGAAGCCTCTGAAGCGAGAAAATGGCAATAAACAATGAAGCTATTATTTCAGGAAAAAAGTTCTCCTGCAGGTTAATAGGAATGACCGACTTTAATAATTATAATGCTTTGGGCTTTTGACGGTGGAATATATAGATATATATTCCAATTTCATCAATTTGAGTAAGCTTAACTGCCCCGACCCATTCAACTAATTTGTAACTTGTTCCTTTGAAGCTGCACCCAAACTACAGCCCAACAATTGAAAATTATGTTTTGATGTAATTTCTATGTAATTTTATGTAATGTGAAAAAGAGCACTTAATACGGTTAATGAAATGAAAATTTAAAAGCGTTCGATTTTAATCTCGAGGCAACCTCTCAAATGTGGAAAAGATCCGTTTTAATTTTTCCTCCTAGAATTTTTTATTTAACACATTCATGAATAATTGAATAAGACTCCAAGCGCATAAATATTTAAACGTAGAGCTTTCGCGTTTCTTGCAATATTTTCGTGTCGTTTGGATTTCAAATTAGGATTTTAAATGCATTTCCGGGTTTAAGAGAAAATTAAACAGAGGACTGAGTGTTTCATAGCCAGCAGTAGTATAAAAATTATAACTATAATACGGCCTCGCTCTGAAAAAACTGAACACGTGTCCATTGTAAGGCAAAGAATTATATTATAGTAAAAATACTACATTTGTGATAAATATTAAACTTGTCTCGTGCACAGCGTTTTTAGTTCGAGGTCAGCAACTTTACTGCAATTTTTCTGACTTGCTGTGGGCTATGTAATAAAATACGAAAGGATTCCGAAAAGAAAGGATTCCTGTAAAATATGTATTTTTGACTTTCTTTCTTTTCTCAAAAGTTAAAAAGGTAATGGAAAAAAGCATAAAAATCGATCATGGAAAAAAACCAATCGAACATCCTGTTTTTCACAAATACGAATTTGATAACTTTCCACTAATTCTTTTATCAGTGATATTGCGCGTCCTGTGAGCAAATACAGAAAAATTTTTCATATCGTACAGTTTTTTTCCAATCATAAAACAGAGTCGTAATGAATTTTCCTATCCGAATCTGTTTGCCCAATTTTGCATACAGAATAAAGTATTAATCCTTTAAGCCCCAAAACCTTTTTTCATTGCCAATAGTTAATTTTCTCTATTTCCCCAGGTACTTGTTAGGTTGAAAATTGGTAACAAAAAATCTAGTTTTGAAAAATTTACTCTTTTAATTTCTATAATTAGATAAAACACTTTTCAAGGAATTTCTTTCTGAAACCCCTTCTTTAGGGGTTTCATCCCTAAAGATGAAAATCCTTCTTAATTTTCCCAGAATTTTTTATTAAGATTTTTGATAAAGATATTCCACAAAATATTAGTGGGGTCGATAAGATTAAAAATATTTGCATATCAGGTAAAATACTTTAGTTTAAAAAATACTAAATTTTAAAATACGATCATATAATTTAATAATAAAAATAAAAGACGAATGCAGATGCAAGAAACGTGGAGCTCGACGTGTAAAAAGAAAATATCCTTACCCGGTTAGCCTGGATTTTATATGGTCCAGCTAACTTGGTTCTGTACAAAGCACGGTGAAAGGCAATAAGAAGACCATTGGGAACAATGTCACAGATTCACTGCACCTATAATGTTTTCTCTTCCTTTGAATATAATTAATTTCGTAGAACAAAACTCGCGTAATGTTTCAGATCGTTTCACTAACTTTTTTTACGCACTCACACAATTCAAAGGGTTCACAATTTTTTTATTTCGATTTGGAAACCGGTGTGAAACATTCAATTTTGAGGACCGGAAGGGACACCCGAACGACATCGCGAGTGCTATTGGACTGAGCATCAGCCCTACTGCAAACCTGAACATCATGCTTGCCTGCTGCCGGGCATGCTCTCTCTGGCATCGAGCATTCGAGCATGGCGAAAGGTCTTGTCAACTTTAATGTGTCATACGAGTCAACGACTATTCGGGCAACGATGCGTGATATTGACTCAGATTCCCCAAATATCTAATTTTCATTTAAAGCCAATTTCATTTTAATTCGTATGCAAAGTACAATTTTCAAGTTTAAAAAAATATGGACGATTCTCTGGTAATTTTCATATTGAATGAGAATGTTCATATTTTGCAAATATAAATTTAAACACGTGCATGACATTATATAGGAAAGAGTGACTCGATCTGGATAAAAAAGTTTTGATTTTATAATAATTAAACATTTTACAGAAAAAAGAAAAGTATTACGTACCAAATAGAAGATAAAAAATTCCTCTAAACAATGCCAGTAAAGTAACAAAGATTATGTCAGAAATCTTTTTCTGCACCATTGCTCTTTTATCCAGATGTGGATTTGGAACCACGATCCGGATAATCGTGTTTTACAGCACTCACAGTGTTAATTGATTGACATTTCACTTGATCTCATCAAATGGCATTTCAGCACTGTTACTTTTAAATTTTTTTATCTTGATAAAAGTAATTTTTTTAAATATATTGAAGAAAATACACCAGCTATTATCTCTATCGTATTTAGTATTAAATGATGGCAGCCACTTCTGCCAACTTCAAATGCTGGAAAAATCTATTAAAATAGCTAGTTCTTTTATGTTGGCAAAATGCGTGGGTCATGTGAGTGTTTTTTTTCAAGAATTATCTAGATCGGGAAAAATGACACTACCAATAAAAAAATCTTAATCACGATATTTGTGATAATTAAAAGTTTGTTTTTGTGAAAAATTTTAAAGCCAAATGTTCCACGAGCACAAAGAACAAAAGAAACAATTGTAAAATAATTTTACGACAGTAAAAATGTTGAAATTATCAGAGGTAAAAAGTTACATGAAGAAAATTTATTTATTAAAATTTACCCAAATATTTCGATAAATGGAGGATATTACTGTATTTAGAGAAAGTTTACAGTTATTTTAGGATTTAATACAAAACAGAACTATAAATAACACAAAAGAGTTGTGTAAAATCTCAAGTCCAAAAGTGAAAATTCTGATATGTAATAATTGATGGAAGGATTTGATTATGTTCATACCAGTATATTATAAAATGACGCAAAGTAATGTAAATTTTTATTAAATGAATTATATAAAATTTACTTTCGGTGATATTAACGATTCATTTAAAAGGAAGTATAGATGAAAGAATTTTTTCAGAGATTTTCGCTTTTATTGCGAGAGGAATTACACAATAGTAAGGTAATAGCGTTGAAAGCGTGCAATTATATTATTTGTAATGTATTGTAATTTAATGTAATTATTTAAGTTGTGTATATGTACCAACGATAAATTTATAAATTATATGATATGTGTAAGTATGTGTGTAGTAGGGATGACCTTCCACAGAATCTGGACGTAGCATGAATATTTTTTTTCTGCTGGCGCACGATATTTTACATGACTGGCATGTAGAATTCACATATTTAGAAAGGTAGACTTGGTTTTCTTTGCTTGAATCTGTACCTAATAGTTCGTCTCATTTTACCCAATTGCCAGGTAATCTTTATTCACTAAATACACTAAAAAAAAAAAGTAGGAAAATTCTGGTTAAATATACCCTTAGTATTTTCTCTGGTTAAAGTAACCAGAATTCTGGTTAAATTAACCACAAATTCTGGTTAAAACAATCAGAATTCTGATTACTTTAATAAAAAAAATTGTAAGGACATATTTAGCCAGAATTCTGGTTAACTTAACCAGATATTTTCTGTGTGTATTATTTCTTACTGAATCGCGAATTAAATTATAATGAATTTTTATTAATAATTTATATTTTCAAATAAAATATTACTCTATTTCATTTTATATGACTGAAAGTGAAATTTTAATAAAATGCCGTAATGTCCTCGGTTTACCGAACTAAATTATGTATTTAACAAATAAATATTCTCCGTGTACGTTTTCGTGTCGAAAACGCATTTTTTAATTTTTTTACTTAAAAACTGCAAATAAGGGGTAAACCGCATTATGAAACAATCCCTTTTTGATCATTTTACTTATAAAAAATTACTCCGGTGCGTTTAATTCAAATATTTAGTCATTTTTACGTATTATTCAGGTCGGGAACCTATCCAATTCGGGTCACTCTCCCCTACACTACCGCCGATAATTATCGGTACGGCTACTTTTTTCATATTTTAATCAAATTTCGTGAAATCTATGTAATGGTATCCCAGGGACCACATATGGCACGAGTAAAACAAATGTCATATGTCAGCTTCAAAAACGCTTATTACATCAAATTTTACACGTGATTTACACTAAATTTTACACGTGAGTTGCACCCAAAATAGACGCTGTTAAAAACCGGAGTTGAAGTCAATTCCAAATTCGAGTTTGTAAAAGGAATTTAGTTTTACGGGACGTCTTGCACGCAAACAGAGATATTTTATTAATTTTCTGGTTATATTTCAAACAAATAATTACTCCACTGCTACTGTAATTACACAGTAAGAAAGAATACTCAAAATTATTACACCTTAAAATGGTTTGGATAAAATTCAGTAAAATTTTGTCATAATTTAAGCAATATTGGTCTAAATTTAATTCTACGTTGCCTGAATTTCAGAATTAAGTCTTAAATTCAGACGAATTTTATTGAATTTAATCCCAACCATTTTACGGTCTAATAATTTTAAATACTCTTTTTTAACTGTGTATTTGTTTGAAATACAACCAGAAAATTAATGAAATATTTCTAGTTGTGTGCATAATGTCCGCAAAATTAAATTCCTTTTACATACTTAAAATCAAATCAATTTTGCCCAAATGCAAACAAATTTTACTGAATTTAATTCAAACCATTTTAAGGTGTAGCAATTTTAAGTACTCTCTTTTACTGTATATTTGTTTGAAATATAACCATAAAAATAATGAAATATTTCTGTTTGTGTGCATGATGTCCGTAAAATTAAATTCCTTTTCTTCAAAATCAAATCAATTATGCTAAAATCCAGACAAATTTTACTGAATTTAATCCAAACCATTTTAAGGTGTAATACTTTTAAGTACTCTTTTTTACTATTTATTTGTTTGAATTATAACCAGAAAATCAATGAAATATTTCTATTTGTGTGCATGATATTCATAAAAATTAATTCCTTTTATAGGCTCGAATTTGGAATTAATTTTAACTCCGATTTTTAACAGCATGTAATTGTGGTGTAAATCACGTATATTTTAGGTGTATGACACGTGTAGTTACACATTTTTCAATTTTTAAGAGTTTTTTGTACTAACTTAGACCTTTTGTAGGTCCTAGGGAAAAAATTGCAGAAATATATCAGTAGGTCACCGAAATTCCACAGAAATTTAATTTTAGAAAAATTTTAGAAAAATTAAAGCACTTTAACGACTATTAAAAAAACAGTCGTACGGATAATTACGAGTGGTCGTGTATCCAGAGAAGTTTCAGTTCCAGTAACTTAATTAATTTTTTAACGAAGTAACTATTAAAAAATTAAATCGAGAGGAGTCAAAATAATCCCAAAAATGGACCAATTTGATCTGCAACACTTTTATCTAAAAACAAATGAATATTTTTCTCATGCATTTTCAATTGTTTTCAATTTTTAAGAAAAATTGATCTACAATGCTATGATATTCTGAGCTTGTAACGTAACTTAGTTCCAATTTACTTACATAATCCAAAGTTAACTTATTTGCCTTGCATGCCCAGAGTTTTTATTGCAAACTTTTATTCACTTTTACCCTGTTTCTGGCATTAAAAAAAAATAAAGTAACTTTAAGGGCACCTGAGGTTTCTTAGTAGCAGTAACGAGTTCCTTTTTTTGAGGAACTTCCCTAACTCTGATAATTTCATCAAATCTTAAAGCTTAAATCGTTATTCGTGTAAAATCGTTTCCTTGAGGCCAGAAATTATTAACAAATTTTCAAAAAATAAAAATTATACTTTATTGTTTAAAAATCTATTACTTGGAACTCAAAATTATAGTTTTTTTAAACCAGAGAATAATTAATTTCAGTTTCGTTCAGTGGCATGAAACGATTCCATGACGAACGCTTCTTCTGATAATTTATGTCAATATTAAATTTTTTAAAATAGAAGTGCGTCATTAAGAAAGAATTTCTCTCTTAAAAAAATTCCTTCACAGTGACTTTTTTCATAAATTAAATTGTAGGACTGGTAATTGAAGTGCTTTGCCAAGACATTTTTATACTTTTTATACATCAAATGAAGATAAGATCTACGAATATTGTTTACACTCTTCAGATTTCTTCCGTCGTTTCCCATTATCTTATGCATGTGTTGATAACACTGATTGATAAGTGATATATTTCTTTATATAAGTGAATAAAACGTAACTCAGAGATATTCTATTTCATTAAGCCCCCTTCTCTTCATTATCTGTGTTGATTGATCTTCGTTTACACTGAACATTAAAAAGTCACTTATTATTCTTAGCACAATGTCAATGTATGATAGAGTAAAAAATTCCTAGTATCTTCTATCTATTGTGTAACAAGACTATAAGGATGGAAATTAATTTTTTTATTATTTTTTTGTGTAGGAAAGAATATATATATATATATATATATATATATTTATATATATATAAATATATATAAAATAATATATATATATACAATATATATAAAAGGTTGTAAAGCTCATCATGTAACGACGTGATAAGCTGTCTTCTTGTCTTCCTATTTTAATATGAGCCTTTCCGGTAATAAAAAACGTAATTGACTTAGTCCATTGCTTACACCCTTTTTATCTAGTACCTCAGATTTATATTATGTTCCTTTTTTCAAAATAATTAGCTTTTTTCCCTTTGCATAAATTTCTATGGTGCTCACTTCATAAGCCCTACTTCCTCATTACGATCAATTATCAACATATATTTTATTCCTCGCAGAGGGAGTAAATATTTCATTTAATACACAATATTGATATTAATATTATTATACAATTTTTATAGTTAAATTCAATATGTAGCATATTCGACTATTTTAAATATTTTTTAAATTCATAAATGATAAAAATTTTCCTAATCTTTAGCCAAATGTATAGAAACATTATAGGTCTGCATCAAATTAGATGCGTTGAATTAAACAAATTTTTTTTGAAATTGTCACTACAAAACTTCCTCTGAGTGAGAAAAATTAAATCACTATATTGATCTATAAAACTTTGACCTATAAGCATACCACTTTACAAGTAAAGTTTTTCTAACTGGATCACTGCCAAGTAATGATTAAACATTGTTTCATTTACATCAGATAAGTACACACAGCTCTAAAAGATTAAACTTTTCAGAGAATAAGAATCAATCTAGGCTACATTATCTGAAGGAAAATTATTGCTATCTCAAGAGATTTATCAGAAATTGAATAAAAGAGAATTTAATTAATTTTTGCAGTGATTGAATTGAAATTTTATTTAAATCGTCGTTTCTGATGGAAGAAGCAGAGCCAAGATTCATTTCAAGGTTCGTTAATCTAGAGATGTCAGTACGAAAATAAAAGAGACGATGATAATTGGAAGAATTGTGCAAATTTATAACTAATCAGTAGCCAAAATTTCTTTGGATGTTTCGTTTATTCGATGATTAACATTTTCGCCAACATGATAATTTTGGAGCTTTTAGAGGCGATGATGTTCGTAGTCAAAAATAAAATATTTCATATGAGTATAAGAAAAGGTCAATACATACTATGGAAAAAAATCATTTAAAAAGTGCATAAAAACTTTTTCATATAGAGGAACAATGTTTATTTGCGTTACTCGTGTGGAAAGTTATTGCATTATTCTTATTTCAAAGGCAAAAAACATGTTTGATTAATTGTTTTTACTCTGAGAGAAATTCTATGTGCTCTCATTTGAAGGATCATATATCGCTACTGAAATTTCTGGAAAAACAAGAGAATACATACACGATTCATTAAAGCAAATTATTTTTGTCACATTCATTCTCCATTTTATCTTTTTTACAAAATGGTATATTGTCATGGCTAGGCATTATTGGTTTCACCAGGAAATCACTTTTAATGTGAGGTCTTTCTTTTCAAGAAATCTTTTCTATTCTCGTTTACTTTATTTCTCATGAGCTGATGATTCAAGCCCTGGCAAATTTATATTCTCACATCTTTTCTCTGCCAATATTCTCTGACCTCATTCGTCAGGCGACCAGAAATGTTGGAAATCGTGAAAAATTCTATAGGATTGTAATATTTTTAAAAAAGTGATGCATTTGTCAGATTGTGAATGCATAAAGTTGTATTTAATTGGCTTTTCTGCACATATGAATAAATTTTTAACCACGGAAAAAAGATTTTACGAAAAAAAAAGTTATACGGAAAAATTTTTTTTCCGATTTCATTTGGTTTGTTTTGATTTGGTTTTGTAAATGTTTATGTAGCGTAGGACACATTTCAACTACAGTGATAAAAGCTGTAATTGTTCCAGCTTTCACTACAGGTTCATTAAAGTGTTCTGTTTGCATAGTTTGTAATAAAACTAACAAAAAATAGAGAAATAAGAATATTAGTTAATATTAATTAATTTATCCAACATTCGATTTTTTGATACCACCGATACGTTTTTTCTCTCACTGCAATCAAGTGCTTTATTTCAAACACATGTACATAAAAGTACAATTTTAGTATTGAGTTGAATAAGACTATCAGGAGCAGTGATTGTTTTCCACAAAAGTTAGATGGAAAAGTAATAAATCATGTTTTCCATACCGATATATAATACCCATGGGCAAGAGCGAACCTAATAAAATCAATGTTGCTCAAGGTGGTAATATAAATTATTGGAATTCGAGTTACATTTTTTTTTATATAAATAATATATATGAAGCCTGTCTGCAAGGATATATTTTTTTTGAAGCTGCTTTTAACATATGTTTTACAGATAGATTTTATTATATATATATATATATATACACACATATATACATATGCGTGTGTGTGTGTGTA
>JBAGKK010022622.1:0-11378 GCA_037177015.1 Euceroptres primus | reverse complement strand
GGATGGATGATGCACAGGATAGAGATGCGTGGCGGTCTCGGGTAGATGAGGCAATGAACTTTCGAGTTCCAAATGCCAATAAATAATAATAATAATAATAACAAACAGAATTATTTAAACAATTTATCATTGTTTATAAATATTTTCTCTTAGAGTAATGCTAGAAAAAAGGCCTTAATCAAATAATTAAATGATTATAACATTGTTATAATCAATTAATCATTTGATTGAGGCTCTTTTAATCTCTACATATGTATATTATCATCGATGGCAACATGTTTTCTCCAGAGTAGGAGGGGGAGGGGAGGCTGATAGTAAAATGTGTCCAATTACAAATTTTTCTTATACACTTTGCAATAAACTTCGTGTTGTAACTCAAAACAAAATTTTTACAAGTCATTTACAGGCCCACTCCTCCCACCTACTTCTAATTATTCCATCCTTTGTTTTTTAGATTAGATTAGATTTATTGAATCTTTGGTGCTAAAACAGTTTTACACCTACACCTGTCTTCCTGCCAATTAGATGCTAAGTAACAAAGTATAACATGTAATATAATAAAATAAATTAATCTTTTTATGTTCATCAAAGGATCCCTATACTACATTACGTTAACAAGAACTGATTTATTTACTGATTTACTGAATTTATCAGAGCCTTTCAAAATCTTTTCTATCCACCCTTTGTTTTTATCTCTATTGTAGGATAGCCGTTTTGTTTAAATTAATATTTTCAAAACATTAGCAAAAGAGTAAAAATACTTTACTTTGAAGAAAATAGAATACTATTTCAAAAATGATTCTTGTTGATTTCATTTATTATTTGTTCATAACTAAAAAGTCAAAGCAAAACTTCTGGTTGATGTTCATTTATTATTTGTTCATAACTCAAAAGTCAAAGCAAAACTAAAGATTTCCGAAAAAAGCGCAACTCTCTAGCATTACTCTAAGAGAAGATAATTATAAACAATAAATCACTTGTTTAAATAATTATGTTTGTTAACTTGAATTAATTCTTACCTTACTCGAATTTAAAAGTAGACAAAAAGTGGATAATCTTAGAAAAACCCGCAACTTTCTATCATTACTCTAGGAGAAGATAATTATAAATAATAATAATTTGTTTAAACAATTATGTTTGTTAAGTTGCATGAATTATTCATTCACTCTAAGCAAAAAGTGGACAAAAATATTTAATAATATTCAAACAGAATATTATTAAAAATAATAATAAATTGTTTAAACAATTATGTTTGTTAATTTGAATTAATTATTATTTCACTGTAATTTAAAAGTGGATAAAAAGTGAAAAATTTTAGAAAAAAATCGCAACTTTCTAGCATTATTCTAAGAGAATATTGTTACAAGTAATAATAAATTGTTTAATAAATTATTTCTGTGAACTTTAATTGATTACTGCCTCGCTCTAATTGAATAGTTGGAAACAAGTTGAAAAATTCGGCAAAAACGGCGACTTTCTAACTCTATTCGAAGATAAAATTGCTATAAACAATAATAAATAGTTTAAGGGTCGTTGCCAAAAAGTTGTGAAATTCAAGTTCCGACAGTTTTACATATTTTCATTATTTAATATATTTTTTTAAATACAATGGGATAAAGAACTTACTTCGAAGTAGTTTTTGGTAAGGTTTCAAAACTTTAGGTACCTTTATTTAGAAATGGGAAATTAAAATGTACCTAAAATGTCCATTCGTTATCCTGTCCCCAAGTACAGATTCACAAACTGAAATTGCGAAATAATGTCAGCAGAATTTTATAAACGATTGATACTCATTCGATTCATCTGTATTAAGTTAAAAAGTCTAAAAATGATGAATAGGGATATAGATTTGAAGATATTTATAAATGTGTAGAAGTCTGTGTCTGAAGTTTTATGTCCACTCGGTAACCCATTTTTAAAAAGGGTTAATTAAATAAAAATATAATTGAAAATCTGGCGGCACAGTCAAATAAAGTGAGAAAAAAGAAATTTTTACGAAATATTTTTAAAATTTTTTGTCTCCACTCTACATATTTTAAAAATAATTTTGCAATTTATTTTTCTGCGTTTATTGAATGTCCACTCGGTAACCTTCCTAACATGTAAATTATTTATCTCCACTACAAAAATGATTCTTGATCTCTTAAATTGGTATTTTCGTTTTATTTTGAATCACAATTAATGGATAAAAAACACTTTAGCTAGTTCTGAGAAGATATTTTTTTTCTAAGAATCGATAGACCAAATTTTAAAACTTTTTAGCAACGACTTTTTAAAAATTTATTTAAACATCTAATTATCAGTAGAAAGTAATATTTTGTGTATTAAAAACAATTTGTACTAAAAAAAACTGCAAAAAAACATAATTTGCGCGAAAAACTCGAAAAACTCAATTTTTCACTTATGGGCTTTTCTTGGGACCCGATAAAACAGACTTAGAGGGTGGGGGGTGATATTTAAAAAGTAATTTTTGATTCGTATTCTATGGCTGATTGTGAAAAGAAATGTTGAGTTTCAACTCGATTCACTTAATATTGACGATTCTGAATAAAGTTTACAAAAACGCATTTTTTTCTTATGGGAAATACCTGATAAACTTCATGGAGCTTGCGAAACCTCCAAATATCATTTTAAAAAAAATCGCACTGATTTTTTGTGAATTCAAACAAATTCGGGGGGGGGGTATGCATGAAAATTCGAGAGAAAAAATTTGGACCACCCTTATGAAGAAACTTTTCATTCTATTTAGAAATGTCTTGTTGGAATGAAAACTATTCGATGAAAAGACCTTCTATAAATGCTTACATGCAACATTTCAATCAGTTCTTCTCGACACATGTTCATAAGACTTCTGCTTGGCACATGCGTTTATGTAAAGTTTACGATTTACAGTTTACGACTTGCTACAAGGATTCTTCTTCTCTGGTTTGGAATTTTGCAAGCCGGCAAAGTTTATTTTATCGACACAATTTGAATCAAGGCCTTGTGTGCATTGTTCCTGGCGTTTTCCAGTTTCCACATTGAGGGCAATTTTAGGTGAAAAAAGGATAAGAAATTTAATTCGCACAACTCGAGCGGTTGCTTGGGAGATATTGTGCGACATACCAATGGTCGACCTCGCAGGGCCAGTGACTTTTCGAACGTAAAACGCCATAGTGCGGACGAGCATGTCCTACATTTGCTCACTCGTAAAGAATTGCCTTGGCTGTTTGCCTCTTAGTTCCCTTGTATGCCGAGCTTTACACATGACTACGCGCCCGTGGACTGGAAACTGGAGACTGGAGCAAATACATGGACACTCACGTATGTCGCATGCACGTAGTGCAACGTGGCAGTCTAATGGATGTAAGATTTAGATCGCGGACGTTGCGTTACTAACAATTAGGTGTTTTGCCTCTGAGCATTTTCTCCTTTATCGCGTTGCGTGATTTATTGTTATACCAACTACGCAATTGCTTTATCAACTATTCAAACCAAGCGCTGATAAGCGCTTTCAGAACACAGCAACACAAGGCCAATTTTTTATTCAAATTCTCCAATAAAACGTCGACAAAGAATTGACTTTGTATCATTTTAAAAAAATCGAACAGTTATTAATTACGCGGAAAGAATTAGTCGCTTAAAAATTTGTCGACTTTGTGTTCTTGGTCTCGTGTACGAGAAAAAGTCGACTAAAGTTTTGAAATCTCCTTAATGAAGAATGTTATATGTAATTATCTGGGAATTATGAAATATGTATTTGAGAAGAATTCAGAAATTTTAATTGCAGAGTCTAAAGAAGCAGGGGTATAAAATTTGCTCGACAGTCGCTGAAAATGTAGAATGTAAGAGCGTTATATTCTCTAACCCAATTGACGAAAGTCTCAGCGACAGTCGAAGACAATCTAGAAGGAAGGAAAGAAAAAAAAAACATCATTCGTAGCGTCACAAGGTCACACACAGACACACACACACACACACACACACACACACTTCTATACATAGACGCACCCACACAATGTTTTCACAGAAGGAAGGAAAGAAAAAAAAAACATCATTCGTAGCGTCAGACTTTTTGACTTATCTTTACGAAAGCCTATACTAAACTACCTTAATTCTACCACATACATATGACGCTGCATACACTATCGAATTTACGCAGTTTCGCACGCTGAGCGTCAATATTCGACCTGTCCTTATATACAGTGGGACCTCGTTCGTGTCGCACTTATTCGTGTCGCAGTAGCCTTCGTGTCGTGGTCACGTGACCCCTCAAAACCTCGCTCGTGTCGCGGAGCGAGGTTTTGGGGCACAGCAAAGGCTCAGCAAAAATCTGCGCGCGCACCGCAAGCCAGTGCTGTGATTAGCAGAGATACTCGTGATACATTAGAATCAATCGCGGTACGTACACTCACTTGGTGATGGCCGTGTGACAAAGGCTTTAAGAGTCAGTACAGTGCCAATAAATCAATCTGAAGTTGAAGTTGAAGCGGTACGTACACCTAAGTACGCTCCTGAAACGACTGGAAGTGACGTTTACGCCACGAACGAGGTTCCACTGAACTAACTAGGTGTTTTTTTCACCGCTTGTGAGAATCAGAGCCGTATCTGTAGTATGACGGGCCCAGAGAATGTCTCCCTGTTGAAAAAGCTTGTATAAACAAAATGATTTATTGATTTTAGATGTAATTTAACTGTACTTAACAATATTATAGGCACGACAATTTTAGAAAACTTATTCAGTTATTCTTTCAATTGTAATGTAATTTATAATATTATTAATGTTAAATTTATATATATATATATATATATATACTTATATATTTATATATATTTGTATCTTTATAATAGTATTATTATGACATTTTTTACATTGAGCAATATGAAAATAAGTTCAATAAAAAATTAAATTTTATTTCATAAACTATTTTTGCTAAAAATCGTTCGCCTGTTAAACAAGACGATTATCAAGATAATATCTATTATGCTCTTGAAATTATTATTATGGATATTTCTTAAACAATTGGGTTGTTCGGAAAGTAATTTCGTTTTTTCAAGAGTATATGAAGGTCAGTTTATTCATATATGGGGTACGTTCTATTCAGTTATATATTGACCATTTTGTTCCACAAACTTTAGCCATCAAATGATTTCGTGGTTCGAAGTAGCGTTAAATACATACACGCATCGCTGGATTTCGGGCCGCTGTAACTGAGGCCGGTTTCATGGTCGTTCACGCTTCACTGATTCTGTCCTCCCCCCGAGCGTCCCTTGATCGGCTAACATCGCTCGAACAGTCAGGGCCGTCAGAAGTTGTTTACATCGCGACTCTCTGCGCATTTACTTTTATTTTGTACGTTCAGAGACTATATACGCAGTCCTGAGTGTTGAGATGAGAGTGCTCGCTCCTCGCTTTAAATCCGGTTCAAACTGGATTTTAGTAGCATTGAATTTAAGGCCATCTACCCCCCGAGCCAGGCCTTATTTCAAGTGATGAGTGTATAGGGAAACACGGCTAATGATATGTTTACATGAAAAACGAAATTGCTTTCTGAACAACCCAATACTTTTAACAAGAATCCTTCGAAAAGTATTAATTTTATAAAATGAATAATTTTATTGTTTTTTTTACTAAATGAATTTATCACAATTTATCACAAACAATTTTAACGAATAAGCAATTTTATAAATGTTATGGAATTAATTTTTAAATATAGACAGTTTTAATATATTCATTTTAAAATTTCTGATATTTTCAACTTATAAATTTTTATGCTTCTGAAATTCGTACGTTTTTAAAGTATACTCATCTCTCGTAACTGTTTCGGCCTCGGGTCTGGTCGGTACAGTAACGGGCACTATTAAAATCCAGTTTGAACCGGATTCAAAGTGACGAGCGAGCACTCTTATGTCAACACTCAGGACCGCATATATAGTCTCTGACCGTACAAAAGTATATGCCCAGAGAGTCACGATGTAAACAACTTTTGATGTGGCCCTGACTGTCCGAGCGATGAGCTTCAGTGTTGGGTGTCAAGGGACGCTCAGGGGGGGGGGAGAAGCAGTCAAGCGTGAACAACCGTGAAGTCAGCACAAGAACAAGCGGCACAGTAAGGCGAATAAATTTTTAAATTCAAAATTCCATTGAAGAGACGGTACATTCTAAACTTTTCATTCCTTTCGAAGTTTGAAAAATTAAAAATGTTTACCTTTAAAATCTGCTGTATAAAAAATTAAATTTTAATTCAGTTTGTAAGATAGAGAAAGAAAGCATGAGATCGTGGATCTTATGGTGGGGCCAAAAATTTCCACGATCTGTGAACACATGCGCGTCTCTCGTTTTCTGCGACTATCGACGAAGTCCTATAAGCCGAGGTGTCTCAGTTCTTTGATTTCTCGTCTCTTAAATTATCTTTAGCAAGAAATGTAAAAATTCGTTAGAAATAATATAAAACTTTATACTATGATGTACAAAATTATTTTTTAAAACCTCTCTCTTTTAAATTCCTCAACTGTCATTTAAATTCTAGAGAAACTTTTTCAAATATTGTTAACCTTTAGAGTATTTCTTAGAAAAGTTCGCTTAGTTTATAAAATACTTCTACACAACAATTACTCAACTTTTTTTCTGCGACTCAGATTTTAAAAATTAGTCGATTTTATTCTACATCTCAAAAATAGTTTTCTATTATTCCTTCAAAGTCATTGAAACATTTTAAGACTTTTCTCTCTGTCCAAGATTCTTCAAATGATCACCTAAATTTTAAACGAGTAATTTTTTCTGTGTATTGAAAGCTTCTAAAACAATTGGAATTATTTTTGTATAAAACATCAAGAATCTACACTAGGGTGGTCCTTATTTTTTTTTAATTCGCTTGCTCCCGCGTACGAAATTTGTTCGTATGTCCAATAAAAAAAAAGTACCCCAAATTTTAGTTTTCAAGGACCAAACATGGTCCTTGAAATTTCCCATGGGATTTACATGGGAGATGCATAACTTTTTCAATTTTTATCCGAATAAAATAAAATGAAATATATTCAGAGTCAAAAAACTCAAAATTTTGAAAAATCACAAAATGGCGGCCATCTAAATGGATCCAAAAAAGCTACTTCTTAAAGTTATTAAGAAAGGGTGACCAAAAGTTGTGGAAAAATTTAATAATTTATTCTCAAACGAATGCAAGATCTCAAAACCCGAAATTAAAAGAAAAAACACCAAATGGCGACCAATTAAAAATTTAAAAAAGCTCATTTTTACACTTTTTAACGAAATATTTTGAAACTTCGTAAAAACAAACTGTTTGGTTTTAGAAACTACTTGATAATTTTAAAAATCTAAAATATTTAAAAAATATAAAATGGCGGCCAATTCAAAATTTAAAAAAGCTTATTATTACAGTTTTCAACGAAATACTTTTAACTTAGTCAGAAAAAAAATGTTGATTGAGAACCTATAAGTCAATTCGAGAAAATAAGGGAGAGTTTTATTTTCATATTTTTGAATGGTATCCGTTTAATGAAAAATACAAGAAGAACGTAGTACTTACATCAAAATGAAAAAATAATATTTATGCAGTGTCTTGAATATTATTATTAATAATAATATTATTTCGGTTTCATTTTATTCAGCTTTCAACTTGCCTGATAATGTAGACTTCTTCATATCGAGAACACTCTGCCGATTATCTTGAACAACAAGAAGGAGATTCTGTTTCTCCTTCTCATTTTTTTAAATCAGTTTGTTGTACTGCATAAAAATTTTTGTTTTTTTGAATTATGTTATAGTTTCTAAATCAACATTTCTTCATTTTATAAAGTTTAAAAGTATTTCGTTGAAAACTGTAGTAATAAGCTTCTTTTTTAATTTTGAATTGGCCACCATTTTTTTTATTTCAATACTTTAGATTTTTAAAATTATCAAGTAGTTTCTGAAGCCAAACAGTTTGCTTTTATGAAGTTTCAAAGTATTTTGTTGAAAATGTAAAAATGAGTTATTCTTTAATTTTGAATTGGCCGTAATTTTGTATTGTTTCAAAATTTTAGATTTTTAAAATTACCAAGTAATTTCTGAAGTCAAACAGTTGGTTTTCCCGAAGTTTAAAAGTATTACGTTGAAAACTGTGGAAAAAGGTATTTTTTGAGTTTTGAATTAGCCGCCATTTTGTATTTTTTCAAAATTTTGGACTTTGAGATCTTGCAGTCGCTTGAGAATAAATTATTAAATTTTTCCACAATTTTTGGTCACTCTTTGTTAATAACTTTAAGAAATAGCATTTTGGGGCCCATTTAGATGACCGCCATTTTGTGATTTTTCCAAATATTGATTTTTTGACTATGAAGATATTTTAAGCATCCCATTTAAATTTTTGTTCTTAGAGGTAGAATGATTCGAATAAAAATTGAAAAAGGTATGCAGATTTTTCGTTTTTGCGTGATTTCTCCCATGCAAATCCCAAAGGAAATTCCAAGACCCATGTTTGGTGGGTAAATATTAATCGATTTGGCTAAAATTTGGCTTACTTTCTTTTTTTTGGACATACTAACAAATTCCGCCAGTGGGAGCAAACGAATTTTTGAAAAAAACATTTACTCTTTAAATAAGGACCACCCTAATCTACACTTCTCAATAGACTTCGTGTAAAGAAAAGAAGCTTTACAAAAAATGGTTCACACATGAAATGCAAATTACCTAACACCCACTTTCTAGCTCATTGGGCACGAAATAAATTTTCGAAAAAGAATGGATCCTAGTCGTCCAAAGAATTATATTGTTTCTAGCTATTCCACTGTGCGCTGACAAATGCTTTGTCAGCGTTTGTCAGCGAACGCTGACAGTCCTATACAGTCCTATTATACTATTATAATAGTCCAAAACGATTATACAGTCTCTTTTTTTCAAATTGTTCACGAAAGCATCCTATAAAGAATTAAATTTCGTTTAATTTGTCAACATCTGTGGATAGAAATTGTTTTACAATTTTTTTCACTCAAAGAAATTTTTAAAATACAATCGAGAACAAGAGAGAACAGATTTCAGTATTTTAAAATCTTTTTTCGGTTTGTTTCAGGGCGAAGGAACTGAATGTGGATCAGGAGTCCAAATGTTGATCAGTGTTGATTTTTGCTGTGAATTAATGTAATTATTATTTTTTAATGTATGAAATAGTTAGTGAAACTAATAGTGAACTATTTAAAATTAAAATATAAAAAGTGGTGGCAACAATTATGCATAAAAAAACTGATTCACCTTTGGACCCCTGATCCACACTCGGTTCCTGTACCTTATACGACTAAAATTATGAAATTGATAAAAAGATAAGAATATTTCTTATTCCTTTGAATTTGGAACACTATACTGGCCAATGGCAGAACTCACACTGAGATTTATAGAATATAAAACCTTTCGCAGTATTAAAGAGCTCTAAAAGAGGGACTTCAAAGCGAGATTGGCCATGTAAATCTCTGCAACAAAGTCAGCTACCTCCCTCTGTCTTTTCCTTTTCGATTTTTTTTCTCTCGTTGTAGTGTAGATTTTACCTTTCATCTCTTTTTTTCTTTCTATATGCAATTCGCGTGAACCTGTCGGAAAGAAGGCTTCACAGGACCATGTGACAAAAAAAAACGAAGTGTCGAAAGGCAAGTATTGTAAATGCTAGACGGGTCGTTGAGTGCGCGTGAAGATTGAATTTTTTTTACGAAAATAACTTCTAGCAGTATTTTCGGTGTCGCCTGAGAATTTCGAGACTCTTTTTTCTACCAGATGCTTTCGCACTTCATCTTTCAGGATCTATTCTTCACTTTTAAAATCTTTTCTTCTAATTTAATTCACGCATATGAACATTTTTTTATTCAATTGAAATGAATAATTAAAAATAAGTTAATTAATTTCATAAAAAGATATCGTAAGAATAAGTTAAAACTAGATAGTTTTCAGTAGATTATCCCATTCGATTTAAATAATTATGTTTGAGCGGAAAAAGATCTACACTCTTTGATCCAGAAAATTGCAAAAAAATGATTCTATAGAACGTTGTTAATATAATGTAATCGAGTTAAAACGGACGATTAGTTCTGGAAAGGTTGCGGCAGCCATTTGCGTTAAAATCATACATCGTGTTGCGGACACTCCGAGATAATTCGATATTGCCCCGACTAAAAGCCAAGAGTTCACCCTCTCAGGTATACTGACAAAACTGGTAGTTCATGGAGGTGAACGTGCTTGAATTATGCAGGCCACTCAAGTCTACAAACTAAATATAAACTAACCTAATTCATAATTCTCGTTTCAAATTATTTAACTAAATAGTAAAGTTCCGACAATTCTTCAAAGAATCACGCATGAAGTTATTTATTAATTTTTTCTTTTAAAATTATTGATTATATGTATTAAGTAATGAAATTGGGTACATTAAAGAGCTGAAAATGATCGAATGAGTTATTTTCAACTTATAAGAGGTAATGCTATTAGATAGAAAATTAATAAAACTAACAATCCCCCTCTTTTTTTCTTATAAATTTTTTTCTTTTAATTTCCCTTTCTGCGTTTTGGTACAGCGAATGCATCTCACGCTTTCGACAGTATGTACCATCAAGTGCACAGTACGCGAGGAACACACATTACACAATTTCGATTGCGCCCACTAAAGGTAAAAATCGCGATTCTGTATGCAATTCAATAGCTTTCATGTGAGTGGTTACAATTTTAGATTGCTTTTCGTTCACATGTTCACAAAATACAAATGGGTGAAATTCTTATGATTTGGATCATGATCTGTAGAAACGTGCAAAAGAGGCGGATAATGCCTCCAAAAGATTAATTTTCGTTTGAAAACCATTGCTCAAACATTTATTTTTAAAAAATAGTTTTCGTAACTTCGAAAATGAAAAAGGAACAACTTGCAGTTTAAATGTCGGATCATAATCACTTCAAATACATGCGGGTTCATCAGGGTGGTCCAAATTTTTTTTCGAATTTTCATGCATAGCGTCCAATTTGTTCAAATTCACAAAAAAGTGAATGCGTCTTTTTTTTTGAAAAAAATGATATTTAGAGGTATAGGAACATACCCGCACCCCCATGAGGCTTAAACGTATTTCCCATAAGAAAAAAAGGCGTTTTTGTAAATTTTATTCAGAATCGTCATTATTAGGTGAATCGACTTGAAAGTCAACATTTCTTTTCAAAATTAGCCATAGAATACGAATCAAAACATTAAAAAGTACTTTCTAAATATCACCTCCATAAGTCTGTTTGTAAAGTCCAAAAAAAAAAAAAAAAACCCATTAGTGGAAAATTGGGTTTTGCGAGTTTTTGGTGCTAATTATTCATATTCATATTCATATTTATTGAATCCCAACAGCTTTAAAAGCCAATTACAGGGTTTCTTTAAGCCTAATTC
>JBAGKK010022611.1:428-11378 GCA_037177015.1 Euceroptres primus | reverse complement strand
TATATTAAAATTATTTCTAGCAGTGCAGGAAAAATAACGTGAGTTCAAGATTCAAATAAATTGTGATTTAATTTATACGTTATTTAAATTTATATTCAGTTTCTATTTTTAGATGAAAATGTTTTCAATTGTTCCATCTGTTTCAATTTACTTTTAGCTATAGGGAATCTTTAGAGTTGAACGAAAATATTTTTGTCTAAAGTATTGACGTCACTGTCTCGAAGACTAAAAAAAATTTAAGCACATAGAACAATCTAAAACATAATTTTTTATAAGAATAACAACAATATAAATAAATTTCTTAAAAACCCTTCTATTTTTATTTTTTCTTAATTTTTTTGAAAGTTAGTAACAATATGGTGAATATACTTGTGCTCGCATCTTGAAGAGGAGAAAGAAAATGTTTTTTTTTAAATATGAGAATTCACCGTTTTTGCAAAAACAATACGAGATACAAAAAAAGTCGAAAGAAGCAAGCTACTTCTGTCAAAAAGTTCTAAAAAAAAGTGTTTTGACACTCGGAAAGATTTTGGGAACAGGGGGCACCTTTTTCATTTCTCTGTATGACGTAAAAATCTTAATAATTTGCAATTAATTATTTAATAATATTAATTATTTTGCTTTTATATCATGATACAATGATTTGTTTATTCTTTTTTATTTGAGGTAACTTTAATCTGATTCTTTATAAAACTTTTCTTTGAATAAGAATTTACACTTGTCAATGAACCATTTTATGCAAAGAAAAATTCTAATTTTTTGCAGAAAAGGGCTCAAACATGAAATGCATATTACCTAACTTTCACTTTCCGAGACAATAAAACTTTGAATTTCGACAAAGATATATTTAAAATTTCGAAATTTCATTATCAAATATAATTTATTTTAAAAATGCACAGAGAAGTCAGAAAACTAGGTCGACCTAGATAATTTTGTCACCGATCTTCAGTTTTGTCGGGTTAATGTTTTTTTAAAGCGCATTACACTGTTTATGTTGTATTTCAAGTTTCATTAATTTAATTGATATATTTTACTAACAGTCATTGCGTGTGAATTAATCCATTTATTTGATTTTATAATATATGTAGAGTGTAATGCGAGAAACAAAAAAGATGCCTCTTGTTTTCAAAATCTCGTTTTATCCAAGACGAGTTCTAAACATGCGACGATCAAGCCTTTGCTCGCCTTCACTGCATGTTCATGGAGTCTCGCAAAAATAAAAATATGATGGCACATTTGTGTTTATTATAAGATAAATAATTAGTTAAGATATTTGGAGTTTCTAGGACTCATTACTCATTTTGAAGCTTAAACTTTAAAGCACTACAATAATTTTTTTTTAATTCTCCTAAATGTTTTCTTCATTTTGCCAATAATTGAAAAAAGGGCCAAAAATTTGTCACCTAGCCCATTATTTTCTTTTAGTTTTCTTGAACTATATCTTGACTAAAAATGTTCCAAAGTTATTCACAAATGGCTCTTTCCACACGAAATTTCTTAATCTTTTCAATGCTTTTTGATAAAAGTTTCAGTTGTCCGATGAGATGCGAGTGAAGTGGTCTCATACTCGTGACCGGTACTGTAAGTCCACTTCTATTGTCCACTTTAATACTTCAACTGTACTAAAAGAGTAGAGACTGTTTATTAATTTTACAATAAGTGTTTCATATTGCAATGATTATGTAATTACGAATTATACAAATAGGCAAACATTTGTTGTGTATTTATGTACACATATTACTTTACAAGTGTCGTAAAAATCAGGGATGGAAAGTAATTAGTTAAAAGTAACTAGTTACATTTTTTCAGTAACGGTAACTATAAAAATCGTTACTTTTCTCAATGTTTTTGAAACATAGTACAGAATGTTTTTTATTACGACAATCAATATAGTTTATTGCTTTTGCAACGATTTTTTTTATTTTAACTATTCAAATGGTGGCGACATACATATATTTCTCATATTTCTAAAATATAAAAGTAACGAATAAGTAATAATAGTTACTTTTTTGCAAAAGGAACTAAGAAGAAGTTATATTTTGAAACGGTAACGATATCAGTAACCAGTTACTTTTTTCGTGATGTAACAGTAACGGTAACTAGTTCCTTTTAAAAAGTAACTTACCCATTCCCGACAAAAATACAAACGAAATTACATAGGTAAAATTATTTTTTTTTTGCAAACAACTGCTATCAAACTACCATAGGAATATATGCTTCGTAATATTAAGACAAAATTCTATTATTTTTACATATTTCAATGCTGACTACGTGTATGTGGGTACCATTTCCTTCCAGTCCTAAATCTACTTGATTTTTAAATCCGAGAAAAATTGGCAATAATATCGTCTTTAAGTTTATGAATTTTTACTCTCCAAGTAGCAAATGGACTCGCCGTATCTTTTCCGTTTCGAAACTTTCCTATAGAATCTAAATGTCCTTGATATTTTTCATTAAAAGTCCTTCTGAATGTAACAGGCGAACGGGATATTGAGTACATTTTGCTCCCACAAGTGTAATGTGAGTCACCTTTTCATGCGTCATGCGTCAATATTACTTCTTTTCAATCCTAAAGATTCGGTTTCATTTTGTTGAGTGTTTCGTTTTTCCACAGTTAAAATGGTCCCAGATGGTCCTTATCGTGTTCAAAATTTTCAGACATTTTCTCATTTGTTCTTATTTCGTCAAGCTTTGCCTTCTCTTTATTCAAGAATTCGATATACTGCCAAGCATGCCGTCTTCAAAATCGTGAAAAAGAGTTGTTGCCACCACGCACTCTTCAAAGCGTTCCTTTTTGCATAACTATTATTGTTTAGTGTTATCACAGTAAATCCTAAGGTATAATTTTTATCTCCGATTGGATCAATTAAAGCTGTAGCGCTTTAATCCCTCGGTTCTTAAAAAAATCCACATTTGATCAATTTCAACTAACCGTTGACACGAACCAACGTGAAGTTGTGCATTGATGAGTTTTTTTCATCTCACATTAATCTCGAAATAATCGGCAACACTTTTTTAATACCTTTTAATTTACTGCGATAGTTTTATCTGTCAAATCGTAAAGCTTCTTCTCCATCAATTTGTCTACTTTATTGGCCTCATTTCTAAGCTGCAGATCAATAATCATTCTGGCTTCTTGTATTTTTTCCTCTATATTACTTTTGTAATCTTCGGTCAGTTTATTAGCTTATATTCCACACTATTCTGTTTAAGTTTACCAAGAATTATTATACTAAATCTAAGTAATTTCGTAGATTGGTTACATAATTAAATTTTCGAAGGCTCGATGCCCTGTATATTCTTTTATCCTTTTTCGTAAATTGTCATAAATTGGCAATAAATCCACTGTTTCCTTTAAATCCATGAACTCTTTCTCCAAGACCTTCAATTCGTCAGGTAGTCCAAGTGTTAGGTACTTTTTGGTAACTTCCTCATTGATTATGTCTTTCGATTTTATTTGATGTAGCTAAGTATGTTTTGATGAAATTTTTGTAATCGTTCAGAACGAAAGTAAAATCCCTTATAGTGTTAAATTTCCTTGGCAACTTAATACCTCTACTATTTTTACCATCCTCACCCTTAACGCCTTTTATGAGAAGCTTTTTAATTCTCTTGATAGCCTTATCATTTACAGTGTATTGTGCTTCTCCAGCGGATAAGCTACAACTGTTTATTCCAAAAAATTGTATTATTTCTCCAACACCTCCGTCAATACCGTCGTTACTTGATTTCCCATGCATTTCTATGGTTCTTGTAACATCTGTTTAAAAAATTTTGTTTAGTTCTTGCAAGAAAATTTGTTGAGCATTGCCTCCTTTGCTTCCTTGACCACCGTCTCCACCATTTCCTTCCTGGGAGATTTCCTTAGTTATATCCCAATGAATATTCCTCCAGATTCATTCAAGCGAGACAAGATAATAAAATTCAGGTTCAATAATTTGTATCGAGCTTTAAGCCAAGAAAATTATTCTTGTCTTGACTTTTCAGTCAACAAAATCAAGAAACAAGCGAGAACAAGCGATAATCTTGAATCTGGTCTTTTTTCCCAAATGTCACTTTGACTGATATAAAAAATAGTTTTATTCTAAAATCTCTCACTTTTTGCATTGTTAAAGTGCGCAAAAAGCTAAAAATTTTGACTACAGCAATATATGAATTGTTCATTTATCAAAATTAGTACCTATCTCTAGCAAAAGATGTTGTATTGCTTCTGGATGAAGAAAAAAAAAGATAGTATGATTTGCTATTGATTGAAGTCCATCCATCAATAGTGTATGGCATTTTGGAAGTGTTCTGTTGTAGGATTTCCAAAATTACTTTCTGTGTTTCGAAGAAACACAATATTGATAATGCTCTTATTTTGTTTCGTTTAGGCACTTTCGCTTTGTCGTGGAGGTACTCGAAAACACTTTTCGTTTTTTCGTCGTCAAAGAAATTGACTGGAAGTAATTTCTTTGCTGACCAATCGACTAACCTCCTCTCAAATTATTTTTGCTCAAAGTTCATCTAAAAAATGATAGATCATTTAACTTTGTTTTACTCGAATATAATTGTTTTCAAGAATCTCAAGATTTTGAAAAAAAAGAGGTATTTAAAATTCAAAATAAAAAACTCTTTTTCGGAACTTATGATGACAGAAGTTTTAAATATAAAGAATTTCAAAAAAAAAAAAGAAACAATAGTGAAACTTATGAGTCATTGCCAAAAATTTGTGAAATTCAAGACCCAACAGTTTTACTCATTTCCATTATTTAATTTTTTAAATACCACTAGCATAAAGTATTTGCATCGAAAAAGTTTTTGGCAAAGTTTCGAAATTTTAGGTACTTTTGTTTAGAAATGAGAAATTAAAATGTAGTCAAAATTGTCAGCTCGGTAAACTTCCTAACGTGTAGATTATTATTTATTCCTACTACAAAAATGATAATTGATCTTTTAAATTGGTATTTTGCTTCTATTGTGGATTAGAAATAATGGAAAAAATTCTACGGCTAGTTCTGAAAAGTAATTTTTTTTTAAATCGATGGTCCAAATTTTACAACTTTTTGACAACGACCTTCATATTATTCAGTATGACAAAAACATTTTATTTTCTGCTAAACATATTTTGACATTTAGAAAGTTTCGATAGTTTTTACTTTAAAAATTTATTCAACTTTTTTTTCTAAAAAATTATTTTAAAACGTAACGCTGTATTCCAAAATTAATGCATGTAAAAAGAAATCTTGCGCTTTTTAGGTCCTGATGCTCTAGAATCTCCGTAGATGCTTTTGTAAACATCTTGATAATAATTCTCTAAGCGTCTCATTAAGCCAGAAGTATTACTATTTTTCATGCGTATAATTCGATCAATGCATTTTTAAATTTTTTATTTTTATTTAAAGAATACATCTTCAGTTTCCACTTAAATAGCAGCTGATAATTTCTCAAGACCTAAAAAAAATTCCTCTTAGATATTACAGTTCCTAACCCTTAAAGGACAATTGGGGTCACTGTGGCCCCACGGAAGTATTTTCTTTCATAAAAAAAATTTTAACCATAATTATTATGCAAATTAATAAGCAAAATCAAATCGATCCACCTATCCAATTTTTCACGAAAATCACCGCATTCATACTCGAAAATAAATACCTTTTCTTCAATGCTCCATATCAGAATAATTTTTTATGCAAAGTGTGGCATCTGTAGAGTATATGCTACAAACTTTTATTACCAAATACTGAGAATTAATGAAGTTAAGAATTTTTTCGTAAAAAATCCGATTTTCTACGTTTTTTTTTCAAGTATTTTTTTCGAATAGTTAAATTATTACTGAGGCTTTGGAAATATTTTATTCCTATTTTTTATTGTTTTAACATCACTCATGATTTTTTTCAGCCAAAAATATCGTTCAATTTTGATCTGACAGCTATTTTAAGTCGGTGGGGACTGTGAGACCCCATGTGTCCTTTATTCAAAAAATTTTAACAACTGTAGAGCCTAAGAAGAAATTCTTTTAGCTCTAAAAAAATTTTAAGTGCCTTTTTCAGTAGAAACTGAAAATATGTCATAAATAATATTTTTTAAATTCATTTTTTATAAAAATTAACCGAATCTTAAGAAAATGTCATTTTTTGCTCATTTTCAAGAAAAACTAAATTTAAACAAAAATTGTATATTTTTAATTTTAATTTTTTATTAGTATTTAATACCAAGAACTGTACATAAAAAAATTACTATAATTTTTGAATCCATAGAGAAAAATTTTTAATCTGACAAAATTCAAAATGCTTGACCTCATTTCGAAACCCTATGACCATTTTTTATTTCAAAAAGTGATTAAGGATTTTTATTAGTCATAACTTTGAAGACCCCGCCGTTTTTGATTTTCGGGAATTTTGTATTCTGATTTGAAAATTCAGAAGATTAAATTTTTTCCTTAAGATATCATGAAAGCTACTAAAATCTGCTTCAATTGAAGTGATTTTGTCAATTCTGTTAAAAAATATGGTAAAAATAATGCATTGTTGATTTTTTTTAAACTGTTCAATAACTTTTAGAAAACAATTAACATTTTTAAATGTTCTTGAGATCATTTTAAATATTCTACTAAAAATGTATTAAATTTTTTTAAATGCATTTTAATACATTTTTGCTAGCTTTTGAGATATTTTGAGGAAGAAAATGTAATCTTTATTTACATATTCATACTATTACATTTATAATTATCAGAATTAAAAGCAGTTATGCTTTTCACGAGAAACAGGTGGTCTGATAATTTTTTCCTATTTCGATCGTATTAAAAATTATATTAATACGAACCATATCGAATAACTGCTTACGGTGTTAAATGTCGGATTAAAATTCCTGGCGCTTCAAGATATGAAATAAAATCTGAAGACGGGTCTAATTACAATTAGTCAGGTAATTGTAAAATATTTTAAGTTTTAAGATTTTTATACACGTGTATATGAATGAATAAATTCGCAATGTGAATAAATACTCGTTCATCTCTCTAAATCTGAATTAGTCAAAAACTACTAAGGAAATAACGAGAAGACTTCCATCAATTGAATTAGTAAGCACTTCTACTAATTATTAGTAGCATTCTACTAACAATTATTAGTTTTCTACTTTTAATTAGTAGTTTCCTACTAGTTATTAGTAGAAATTCTTACTAATTCAATTGGTGAAAGACTTCTCGTTATTTCATTAGTAGTTTTTGACTAATTCAGATTTCGAGAGATACTTTTTAAAGTCAGTTTTTATTTTGCACATAAATAAAATCCAGACCGAAGACAGAAAAAAAATTGAAAGCTTTTTTAATAGAACATAGCTTGATGATAATCGGGTTTTCAGATCAAACCTATGTGCATAAATTTCGTAAATTGACACATTGCGAGTTCGGTAATTATTATGCTCTACACTTTAATATTTTCTTATACAATTCGGAAAATGGCTCTATTTTCATATTTAAATATTTAAATATCAAGTACATTTTAATTCTTCTTTTAGCAAATAAAATATTGTACAATAAAGAATCAGTTTGATTTGAAAATAAAAATTGTATTTAATTTATGGAATAAGAGCTTCTGTTTCGTAAAAATGTTATTTTCTGAATAGAAATTTAGGTAATTTAAAATAAAACAAAATTTTTAAATATTATCTGATCGGGGAATGAAGTATCGGTAATGGCGGCAATGGGTATAAGGATTTTATAAATATACGCCGGTTTGTGCATGTTCCAGCATCACGGGTCTGCTCGTGGACCAAAAATAATCGTAGAGATCAGTATGTATGCAATGTAGTGCTCTCGAGAGAAGTCGGTAACTTGCTGTCTTTAAAAAAAAATCTCTTCTCAGTAGATGGGGTCGCGATCATTAAAAATCAATATGTTTTAATAGAGATTGATTTTTTTTAAAAACCGTTTTGCATTTAGTGACTGTATGAATGGTGTCGATTTCAGTGAATTATGGGATGCTTCTGTGAGACAATACCCAAATGGTGGCTCATTTTACTGATAGCGAGCACATGTTTCGCCCGGGATGCCCTAATGTGAGTTCAGTTTAAATAAAGTAGTTGCTTATAAAACGGAGACAATGCACTTTTCTGCTGAAAATTCTTAGAGAAGTTTGGTTAAATCATGAAAAAAATTGAAGATTATTTATATATAATGAATTATCGATAGTCACCATGCTTAGAAAGGAGTTTTTTACATTCAAACAAAATATTTTTAATAAAAAATGTAATTGTATTGCTATGGAGTCAAAGAAACATTTTTTTTAATTAAAAAAAAATTATTTTAAATTAAAAAAATGTTATTTGAATAAAACAAAATGTTCCTTGAATCAAACTTTTTTCTCATCAAACAAATGTTTTTTTAATATAAACAAACTTTCATATCGAATTAAGAAAAAGAGGCTAAACCCCGATTTTTTAAACTTGAAACTAAGTTTTCTCTGAGTGCAAAAAATTATGCATACAGGAAATCTGAGGGTATAAAAATCTTGCAAACAAATGCAACAAAATAGTTTCCAACTGTTTGCATCATTTTTATACAATGGAGCGTTTTCTTTAGAAGACGCAAATTTTATATTATAAAAATTTATTTAATAAAGTTAAGGTAAATGTCCCAATAATCGTTCTGCCATCAATCTTATTTTTTAAGCATTGATACTTGATTGTTATTGGTTTTGATAATAAATAAGGCTAAAGTTCGTTATTTCTTGTCACTAAATACTTCTTTAAAGGTCGTTTATAATTATTCCTTTAGATTATGTGACAATTGCACGATTACTGGTAAATTTACCTTGATAAATTTAATAATATCAAATTGTATTTAATAAAAAATAAATGTTGCAGTTTTCAACTGTTGATATTTTGATATCTTCAGATTCACTTTGTATAATTTTTTTGCATCTAGTGATTATCAATAATTTATTATACATAAATTATGCATCATTTCTTCATGTGGACTGATAGATTATGTTATTTGACATTTAAAAAAAGCAGATAAGTTTACTTGTCAATAAGTTACTTGACAATATTTCGATTTTTGAATTAGAAAATACTAATTGCTATAAAAATTTTTTTTTTCAGTGTCGATCAATGGGCTGAGACACTTGGAAGTGAAATTCTGAAAATGGCTAAAGCAGTAGCACAACCAGATGCTTTAAAAGCTGTGAGTTTAGAAATTTTTATTTAAACATTGGAAAATTTATTTTGAACATTTGATAGTTGGATTTTAACACTTGAAAATTTGCTTTTAACACATGAAAATTTGTTTGTAACAGTTGAAAATTTGTTATAAACACTTGAAAATATGTTTTAAATTTTTATTGAAAATTGGTTTAAATACTTGTAAATGTGTTTTAAACATTTATTGAAAATTAGTGATGTAAATTTTCATGAAAAAAATTATCGTTTGAAATTTTCAAAAAAGCTTCGTGTAATTTTTCATTGCAAATCAGTACTTACCTATTAATTTTATTTTTTCATTTACAAAGAAGCTCATTTTTTTAGGTACAAATTCAATATTTACTAATTAATTATTATAATTAATAGATAATTTACTAGCTAATCGATTTCTTCAATTTTAGTAATTAACCTTTCCAAGATTTTTACGCTTGACTGATATTTTATTTAATATCTTTATTTATATAACAATATCGATATTTTTTTATAATCAGAAACTTCTAGTTTGTAATGGAGATCTTGCAGAAGGGATAATGAGATGATGAAGGAAAGAAAACCTGAAATAATTAAAAAGTTTTTAGATTTCAGAAAGTGGAATCTATTTTGATAAAATTGAAACTTAATTTTGATAAATTATAACACTTGGTAATACGTGAAAAATCAGATACGTTTATAATTATAAATTATTTAAACTGGGTGCTAGGGAAATTTGAGAACTAAAAAATTGAAAAATCAGCAATTAGAAAATTTGAAGAGTTGAGAACTAAATATTTGAACTATTTGAACATTTGAGAACTCAGAAATTTAGAAATGAGAAATTAGAACATTTGACGAGTCCAAAATTTGAGGAATTAAAAATAAAAAAGACTTTAGGATCTCAAAATGCACGAATTTCAAAATTTCTTATTTCTTAATTTTTCAGTTTACTGATTTTCTTCTTTTGAAATGTAATTATAATATTTTTAAAATTTTGTGTGTAAATTGATATACAAGTATACAGAATTTGTAAATTGTATATTCAGAGATACATATATGTTACCGTTTATACCCGAAATCAGTTAAAACTAGTTTTAACTAGTCAAAACGCGAAGAAACCAAGTCCTTTTGTAAAAACACGAAGATTTTTTTAATTCCATCTTATTTCGTGTTTTAACTGAAAATATCAATTAAAACTAGATTTACCCAATTGTGCTTTTAAAAGAACTAGTTTTACCTGCACTATTCAGTGAAAACCCGAAATACTGAGTTTGCAACTGCATAGTGCTTGCGCAGCTTTATAAGCCTAATGGTCCTGTGCAATAATAACATAGGCCCACAAAAAATTAAAAAATAGCCTCCCCCAACATTTTTTTGAGAAATATGCAAAAAAACATTTTTTACGGTTTTTTCATTGTTTTTTGGAGTAAAAACAAACGAAGAATGATACGACAAATAGACTACCCCTACGTTTAATTTCAAAACTTGTGGATGATAGGGGTTCTTCAGGAGGGTTCTCGGATATGATTCCAATAGACATAAATGCAGATAAAATTTTTTGGGGGAATTTGATACTTTGAAAATTGTCATTTTTGGCATTTATCTGGAAATTCTTTTTGAAACCACCCCTAGATTTAATTTCAAAACTTGCGGATAATAGGGGTTCTTCAGGAGGGTTCTCGGATATGATTCCAATAGACATAAATGTAGATAAAATTTTTTTGGGGAATTTGATACTTTGAAAATTGTCATTTTTGGCATTTATCTGGAAATTCTTTTTGAAACCACCCCTAGATTTAA
>JBAGKK010022600.1:0-11379 GCA_037177015.1 Euceroptres primus | reverse complement strand
ATTGGTAATTCAGGGAATATATGTTTTTAAACAGTATTAATTTTTTGACAAAGTATCAACAATTGAAAAAGAAGATATAAACCGATAAGGAAGTTTTCTTAATACTGAATCAAAACTTTTATTCAGAAATATATATATATTGATTTTCACTTTATGTCTGACGAAAACTGATTTATCTACTGAATATTATACTGAATAAAATTATAAAGTCAGGAAATTTTTCTCTTAGAGGAAACCAGCAATTATAAAATGATATCGATTGTTTATCAGAGGATATATATATATATATATATATATATATATATATATATTGTTAATTAAGGGAATATATGTTTTTAAACAGTAATAATTTTTTGAGAAAGTATCAACAATTGAAAAAGAAGATATAAACCGATAAAGAAGTTTTCTTAATACTGAATCAAAACTATTATTCAGAAAACAATATTTTACAATTTTTTGATTGGATTCATGGTTGCATATTTTATACTAAATTAAAACATTGTTTAATAATTTCTGGTTATTGTTTAATTAACACTTGAAATGAAACATCATGGTAGATACTTTTTAATTTTCTTTTACCAAATGTTCTTATGAAGATAATTTTTTAAAACAACAATTATTTTTATTACAAACAATTTATAAACAAACATTTCTGTCGATAATCTTTATTTTGACTGTTTAAGATAGATGCAAGATGGCAGTGCGATGCTGAATACTCAAATCAATATTGCAAGAATTTCTGTATAGAATCAAAAATAATTCTGAGAATAAAATCAATATTAACGTAAATTTTAATTAACAATTTCTTAATAGAATTTCGTATTTAAAATGAATTTATGTTATAATTATTGTTTACAGTCCTTTGTAAGTTAAAAATTGTTTAGATATAAAAATAATTACTTACTAAAACTTGTTTACATTATTTTTTATTACTATTTTATTAAATAATCATTTTTGATGACTCTCAGACTTAAAAGTATTATAAAATCATATTTTTTATGGTGCTTTGTGAATATAAAAGCTATTTTATTGAAACTGGCTTATACTTAGCCATAAGTTACAAAGGAAAGGGGATTTTGTAAAAGCTGAAGTGGCTAAGAAGATATTAACTCTTAGCCACTTCAGCTTTTACAATGCACACAATTATATACAAGTATAGTTACTAATGTAAAATGTCCCTGGAAGCGGAAGAGTTTATTATAGTAACCTCTAGAGTTTAGGAGAGTAAAACTCATTGTGCTGAAAGTTACGAGTTCAGCTTTCCTGTCTGAATAACTTTTCTGTGACATAATTTATAAATAAAAGCATAATAGATTTTTAAAATTAGAAATGTAAATATAAATCAATAATAATTAATAAATATAAATCTAATAAAAATGAATTAATTCAGAAATAATTAAAACTTAAATTAATTTAGATATATAAATATGCATATTCCAGTTTATATTTTTATTTGTATTTTTATATAATGAATAATACAATATTATAACATAATAATTTTAATATTTGAATTTTTTTGTTTGAGAGAATTTATTGTTTGACTCGTTACAAAACGTGGTCTTAAAGTGTAAAGAAGCAGGAACCGGAAGTTCTTGGAGCAGGCTCGAAGGAAGTAAAATATACTGAGTTGTAAATCATGATGTTAGCTCATCCATCTTTTTTACTTTTCTGCGACTCAGCTTATGAATATTTTCAACTACTGTATTTCCTAGTTTCCATCTCCAGGGAAAAATATATTTTTCACTTTTAATAATATACATTTTTACGTATTTGCAGTTATACTTATATAATACGTATTTGCAGTTATATTTGTATTTATTATTATTTTTATATTATATTTATATTTATTATTATTTTTATATTATTATATTTATATTTACATAAATAATATATCATTTATTTAAACTTAAAAATTCTTTTACACGTAAAATTGTACATTTTCATCTTTGAAGAGGTAAAATCTGATTGCAGAGATAAAATAAAGAGATCCTTTTCTATTGTAAATTAAATTTCAATTAGAACAAAAATAGATGCAAATAAAGATATAATTTTTTTAACTTAGCTTATATTCTACCTCTTCTACTTAAAGGGCAATAATAACATGGGGAAAAACAAATTTTCAAAAAATTTTTCCAAAACGTGAAAATGTATGTTTAGTCATAGAACCCTCAAAACCTCTTTTATGGGGCTTCAAAATTAACCTCATAACAAGGTAATTACAGTTTGGCGGAATATTGACATTAATCATCACTTTTTCTTAACTTTTTTTATAAACTCTCATTGATGGAAAAATGGCGAGATTTTATTCACTTTTTAGGGAATTTGAAATTGTTTAAATAATTTTTTTTAAATATGGTGAACTTATGCATTCTTTCTAATGCTACGACCTACTTAATCAATTTAAAGTATTTAGTTTTTATTTTAATTTTTATTTTTTACTATTTAATTACAACTGCAACTACAACTATTTAAATACAACTATTTAATTTAGGTCTTTCTAAATTGTTTAAACAATTTATAATTGTTAAAAGGTAACTTCTAACTGAAACAAGATGGAAATTTAACGTTTTTGAAAATTTTTCCATATTTGTCGTTACTTTTTTAAAAATATTTCCCTATTTTCAGCTTAATTCAAATTGTTTACACAATTTTTCTTTGCTTAAACCATTTTTCAATACCGGAATGTCGAGAATAAATTGATTTTTTTAATGCTACGATATCATTAATATATTTAAACTATTTGAAGAGGCAATCTGTAGTTTCAGATCTTTATAAATTGTTATAACAATTTAATTGTTACAACAATATTTAATTGTTAACTTCCACCTTCTTTTATTTTTTTAAGTAATTCCTTTTTCACGAAATTTTTCATACGCAAGGAAAATAAATTATTTATTAACATTCATTCAATTTTATTTTTATACAAATAATCAATTATTGGGTTTTATAGACAATAAATTTTATTTGTTCAAATAAAATTGGGTGAAAGTTAGTTAGAATAGTTGTTCAAAATGTTTTAAAATGACAATAGAAAAGAAGTAGGGGTTTTGGTTGGTTGCCCTCTAATTTCTTTCCTCTTTTTAAAAATTTAAAAATTAATTTACTCTTCACATTCTGGAATTGAAAAATTTTATAAACAAATAAAAATTGTTTAAACAATTTGCAGTAAGTTGAAAGAAGGGTAAAATTAAAAGATAGTAACGAAACATATGGAAAAATTTAGAAAAAATCTTAAATTTCCACCTTTCAGTTAGAAGTTACCTTTTGACAATTATAAATTGTTCAAACAATTTAAAAAGAACTTAATTAAATAGTCTCATACTTCAAATTGATTAATTAGGTCGTAGCATTAGAAAAAACACATAAGTTTTTTTTAAAAATATTTAAATAAATCAAATTTGTTTGAACAATTTCAAATCCTTAAAAAATGAAAAAAATTTTGCCATTCATCGATTAATGAGTGTTTATAACAAATTTTTAAAAAGTGATAATTAATGTTAATATTCCGCCAAACTGTAATTATCTTGTTTTAGGGGTTGTTTTTGAGGCCCCATAAAAGAGGTTCTGTGGGGTTCAAATTAAAAAAGTAAGAGGGATTCTTATTCCTCTAAGAGTTATTAATAGTTAAAAAAGGGACGACTGAAAAATCCCGGCAAAGAAAATTCCCGACACCGCAAAATTACCGAAAAAAAATTTCCGAAAAATAAAATTCCCGACATTATAAAATCGCTGACATTATAAAATTCTTGACACTGAAATATTGCCGACACTTAAAAATTCACCACAGTTTATAATTTTACCGAAATTGAAAATTACCGACACTGGAAAATTCCTGACAGAAAATTACCGATCTTATAAGATCACTGACACTAAAAAGTGCCCAACATTGGAAAATTTCTAAAAAGAAAATTAAAAATTCTTTTAATAAATAAATAATTAAAATAATTATTTAATTTAAAATATTTTCAATACACAAAATAACTTTGATAAATTTATTTGTTAAATTATTATTGTAATTATTTATTTAATAAAACAATTTTTAATTTTTTTACGGCAAGTTTCCAATGTCGGGAATTTTCTAGTGTCGGAAATTTTGCAGCGTTGGTGTTTTTACAATATCGGCAATTTTCTTTCGGGAATTTTCCAGGGTCGGTAATTTTCAATTTCGGTAAAATGATAAAGTGTCGGGAATTTTCTAGTGTCGGCAATTTTTCAGTGTCGAGAATTTGATATATTTGGCGATTTTATAATGTCGAAAATTTTATTTTTCGGCAATTTTTTTCCGGTAATTTTGCAGTGTCGGGAATTTTCGGAGTTTTTCAGTCATCCCAAAAAAATTCAAGCCTATGATTAATTCTACATTTTCACATGTTGAAACGTATGATTAAAAATTTGTTTTTTTCCCATGTTATTCTTATGGGAAACTTCAGGGCTTTCAAAAGGCTCTGAATACGTGTACCTTTATTTTTAGAGTTTAAAAATTAAGACTTCAGCTTGGTCAAAATTAAAAAATAATACTTTTTTGTGCATCAAAAAAAATGTTTTAATTTTAAATTTTTTTGAAAATTTTTTTTTCGTTTACAAAGAAATTCTGTAATTTTCCCCTTCAATTAGACCATTGAACGCCAGAACATATATTTTTTTCATCAAATTCGATTCAGTCGTTCTCGAGAAAAAAATGGTTTTTGATTTTTCATTTTACGCCTATTACTCCCATAAAAATTTTTTCCGGATATAATCTTTTGGGAAATTTAAACTTACATCAATACTAACTTATGACAAAAATATCGACCGGATTCATGCGGGGGCAGCACCCTTTATAATAAAGATATTAGGTTGTCGAACAGCATTATTAAAATTTTAAAAAGATCTTAATTTTTGTTTACGTATTACTGTTCAAAATTTTAATTATTATGAAGACGAAAAAAACGACATTTAATGTATTTAATTATGATAATTATTTTTTTTATTATTTTATGATTATTGTCATAATTTATTCTGATGTATTATTTGCAGTAGAGATATTCTAGGAACACATTATTGATTTTATAAGAATATTTTTTTTAGATGCTCTTTCACTGTGACCTATTTATTTTGCACTTGTAGAAAGGTCGATCGGGTTTTTATCTTCGTTTTTAAGGGGAGGGGGTATCAATAGTAGTATAATTATGCGAGAATCTTCTATGGAACGGAAATGCGATTCTGTCTTTGCTTCTCGTTACTGATCGTCTGTCAGCTTTATACGAGGGCTGGCAGAAGCAGAAGAGGACTTTGGCTCTAATGAGCTAGGCACTCTTGGCTTGGAACTAGTGCACGTTGACGAGTGTCCTGCTCAGCCTCAACACGTCTCCAGTACAATGATGCTTTCTCTAATACATTTCAAACATCAGAAACTGGTATGGGGAATAATAATACGTACTTTATATTGAGAAATTTTTTTATACTTTATACAATTGAATTGAATTTATTATTAGAAAAACAAATCATTTTATCATGTATATTTATCGTTCAAAGTCTAAAATCTGTAATGGCCTTGATTGTGATTACTTCAACATTTACTCAAGAGGATAAATTGTTTAGAAAATTTATTTTGAAGTTACACATGAAAAAAGTCGTTAAAAATCTTTAAGAAATTTTTATTAGACAATAACTTTGTTTTTATTAATCGCTGAAGATTGAAAATCAATAGGAAACAAGATTATATTAGTTGACAATATTGGAAAATTTCTTTTGAAGTTATACATGAAAAAAATCGTTAAAAATTTTTTATTTGACAATAACTTTGGTTTTCTCAATCGCTGAAGATTGAAAATCAATAGAAAACAAGATTTTGACAACCAAATGATGAATCTAAAATTTCATCTCGATCGAATGATTTATTTAAATGTTACACTGAAAAGAATTTTTAGTGTAACTAAAGACTCTAACATGATATTAGTTGTTATTATATTAGTTGTCTAATTTGATATTAGTTGGAACATTAAAAATTAATTATTAAAATTAAAATTAAAAAAAATTTTTATTTGACAATAACTTTGGTTTTCTTAATCGCTGAAGATTGATAATCAATAGGAAACAAGATTTTGACCACTAAATGATGTATTGATGTACCACTAAATAATTTCAACTCGATCGAATGATTTATTTAAATGTTATACTGAAAAGAATTTTTGGTGTAACTGTGAAAGACCCTAACATTATATTAGTTGACAATATTGGAAAATTTCCTTTGAAGTTATACATGAAAAAAATCGTTGAAAATTTTTTATTTGACAATAACTTTGGTTTTCTTAATCGCTGAAGATATAAAAATCAATAGGAAACAAGATTTTAACGACCAAACGACGTATCTGAAATTTCATCTCGATCGAATGATTTAATTAAATGTTAAGCTGAAAAGAATTTCTAGTATAACTGCGAAAGACTCTAACATTATATTAATTGACAATATTGAAAAATTAAAAATGAATTATTAAAATTAAAGATTTAAAAAATTTTTTTGTTTGACAATAACTTTGGTTTTCTCAATCGCTGAAGATTGAAAATCAATAGAAAACAAGATTTTAACAACCAAATGATGAATCTAAAATTTCATCTCGATCGAATGATTTATTTAAATGTTACATTGAAAAGAATTTTTAGTGTAACTGCGAAAGACTCTAACATGATATTAGTTGTCAATATTGGAACATTAAAAATTAATTATTAAAATTAAAATTTAAAAAAATTTTTATTTGACAATAACTTTGGTTTTCTTAATCGCTGAAGATTGATAATCAATAGGAAACAAGATTTTGACCACTAAATGATGTATTGATGTACCACTAAATAATTTCAACTCGATCGAATGATTTATTTAAATGTTATACTGAAAAGAATTTTTGGTGTAACTGTGAAAGACCCTAACATTATATAAGTTGAGAGTATTGGAAAATTTCTTCTGAAGTCATACATAAAAAAGTCGTTAAAATTTTTTTAAAATTTTTATTTGACTACAACTTTGTTTTTATTAATCGCTGAAGATTGAAAATCAATAGGAAACAAGATTTTGACGACCAAATGATGTGTCTAAAATTTCATTTCGATCGAATGATTTATTTACACGTTATACCGAAAAGAATTTTTGGTGTAACTGTAAAAGACCCTAACATTATATTAGTTGACAATATTGGAAAATTTTTTTTGAAGTTGTACATGAAAAGTCTTTAAAAATTGTTAAAAAATTTTTATTTGACTATAACTTTGTTTTTATTTATCGCTAAAGATTGAAAATCAATAGGGAAGAAGATTTTGTTGACTAAATGATGTATCTAAAATTTCATCTCGATCGATTGATTTATTTAAATTTTGTATTGGAAAGAATTTTTGGTGTAACTGTGAAAGACCCTAACATTATATTAGTTGAGAATATTGGAAAATTTCTTTAAAGTTATACATGAAAAAAATCGTTACAAATTTTTAAAAAATTTTTATTTGACAATAACTATGTTTTTTTTTGAATCGCTGAAGACTGAAAATCAATAGGAAACAAGATTTTAACCACTAAATGGTGTATCTAAAATTTCATCTCGATCGAATGATTTATTTAAATTTTGTACTGAAAAGAATTTTTGGTGTAACTGTGAAAGACCCTAACATTATATTAGTTGAGAATATTGGAAAATTTCTTTTAAAGTTATATATGAAAAAAGTCGTTACAAATTTTTAAAAAATTTTTATTTGACAATAACTATGTTTTTTTTGAATCGCTGAAGATTGAAAATCAATAGGAAACAAGATTTTAACCACTAAATGATGTATCTAAAATTTCATCTCGATCGAATGATTTATTTGAATGTTATACTGAAAGAAATTTCTGGTGTAACTCTGAACTAATAACATTATGTTAGGATTATGCTCAGGATCCAATTTGTTACTTTATTTATTTTTTTAAAAAAATTTTAACAAAATATCCTTTTCAATTTTTTTCATCTTTCACACTTATCTGATTCAAAAAATAGAAAAAAATCCAAAAGCAGATACTTTCAGGTCAGTTTGTGAGTGAAAATTTGTTAACCTTAGAACTGCAACAAATCTATTATCTCATTACATATTTTTTAAATGCCATATTTTAATTGGTCTGCAGGAAAATCATATTTAAGATATGGAGGTCTGGCAATACGGGAGGTATATCAATAATTTTCAGAAAATCGTTTTTATATTTCACATCACATAACATAAATCATAACAAAAATGTTTAAAAATTTCATTAAAAGCACCACTTAATAGAAAAATGATTAAAAACATAGTTTTAAATTTTTATTAAAGAAAATAAAATTTTCAAAAACATCAAATTACATTTTTTTCTCGTAGAATTGAAAAAAAAAAGTCAAAATGAATTACCAGGATGTATTAATGTATTAATCATCCTTTTAGGATGATTGTTCCTATGTGTGGCAAATTCCTGCAGCTGATCGTTGTGAATGGGTGAAAAAAACAGAAGATTGTGGTGCTAATTATGGATTTTCATATACAGAAATTTTGTTTTGCGCATTTACAACTGAGATTCCATCGTTATTTGCTCTTGGATGCATTATTTTAATTTTATGGCTGCTTTATCTGTTTCTCATTCTTGCAACCACTGCTGATAATTTGTAAGAAAAATTAATCTATTTTATTATTTTTTATATTATATTATATTATATTTACATTTATATTAATTTATATGTATATTCAAATTAGTTTATATTAATATATATATATATTTGTACTAATTTATATTTATATTTATAATAATTATATTTATTTATTTACATTATATTTAAATTACATTAATTGCATTATATTATTTGGAATATAATTTTAAAGTAATTTATAAAACAAACCTTTATTCAATAAAAAAACAAACTTTGGTGCACTGAGGGTTGCACTTTGTATTCAAAAATCAATTCTCATTAATTATTAAACATAAAGTAAAACGAGATAAAATAAAATAATAAAAAATAAATTAATTAAGGGTATATCACAGTTACCCGATCTCTACCTTACCAGCATTTTTTCTGACAAACTCATGTCCACACGAAATGAGATATCGGGTTGAAAATTTTGGGAATTAAATAAAAAGCACTAAGGAAGGTTCATCTAGTCTTAAATTTTCAAAATTGCAAAAAAATATTTTTTTGTAATTATAAATATTTAAGACCATATAAATCTTAATTAATGCTTTTTGTTTAATTCCAGAAATTTTTAACTCGATAGCTTATTTCATGTGGACATGAGTTTGTCGAGAAAAATGCCGGTAAGGTAGAAATCTATTAATAGGACATGCCCTTAATGGCAAAATTTTCAAATTTGAGTTTAATTAATAATTTTGTTTTTCGGCAGTTTTTGTCCTTCTCTCGGAGTAATTTCTACAGTTTTTCGACTTTCGGACAGCATTGCTGGAGTGACGATTTTAGCATTTGGAAATGGAGCACCTGACATATTTACTTCTTTGGCTTCAAGCCCAGATGACAGTATGATCATGTTCACAGAATTAATAGGGGCTGGAGTTTTCGTCACTGCTCTTATTGCAGGTTCTGTGGCTGTATTTGCACCATTTCGAGTGCATGGGAAGTCCTTCCTCAGAGATTGCTTTTTTTATATATTATCTGCTAGTTGGATAAGTTATGTCGTGAACGATCAGATTATTTATTTATGGGAAGCTTTAAGTAAGTTTTAAAGAAAAAAATTTCTTTAAAAATTTTAACTTTAAGTTAAATTAACTTTAAGTTAAATTTAAACTTTAAGTTGAATTCAGGTTTAAAGCACTTTAAGTTAACTTTGTTATATTAAGGGCATGTAACGCTTATTCGATGCCTACCTTACCGGCATTTTTTCGACAATCGCACATCCACACAAAATGAGATATTGAGTTCAAAATTTGGGGAATGAAATAAAAGGTTTATCTGGTCTTAAATTTTCAAAATTAAAGAACTGTCAAAAATTTGTTTTGCAATTACAAATATTTAATAATTAAATAAATTAAATCAACAAAATTAAATAAACATTTTATTTAATTCCACAAATTTTGAACTCAATATCTCATTTTGTGTGGACGTGAATTTGTCGAAAAAAATATGTTGGTAAGGTAGGAATCTACTAGTAGGGCATACTCTTAATCTCAATGAATTAGCAGAATAATAATTATAAAATAGAAATAGAATATATAAAACAAATATTTTTAAATTGAAAAATATAATTAGTATGGTTCGAAAATGCTACCAGTCATACAGTAAAATAAGGAAAAAATCGTTTACAGCGGCGTTACTCCTGTAAAAGGGCTTCTTCTCTAATAACACTGTCAATTTCAAATAAATTTTATTTAATTCAAATATGCAGATTATTTTTTGTCAGCAAATAAATCTTTGCTTAAACTTTAAAATTATTAAAAAATTTTCAGGTTGCATTTTTTTGTACGTTCTGTTCATCCTAGCTGTTGTATCAATGCAGTTTTTTGAATCTAGAGAAGAAAACCGAAAAAGTTAGAATCGTTTCTCTTTAAGGTGGCTCTTAAAAATTAAATTCACCAATTTTTTCCTCTTAGAAGAACTTTTAAGAATTTCTTAACATTTTTTGAGAAAATTTCTAAGGTGTCTGGAAGTCTGCCGTTTTGAAAATTTCTAAATTCTTAAAATTTGTTCTACGGATGCAACAAATATAGAATTTTTTAAAGTTCAGTTTTAAGTACAGCAAGCTAATAGTTTTAGTTTTTAAGCGCCACCCTAGTTTGATTTTTACAAAAATTTTATTCTAGGACAAACTTATCAAATTTATTTTGGTTTCTCAGATCGAATTCCACGGGTGGCAGACACAGAAATTCTACAAGCGTACTTGGCAAATCGAGATGTGAATTTCCAACCCCGACTTCGATCTCGTGCATTTAATTTCCAAGCAAAAATTGGTAGGTGCATTAATTAATTAATTAATCAATTACTTAAATAAATAAACTTAATTTAATTCAATTGAATCGAATTTAATTTAATTTAATTTAAATTAATTTAATTTATTTAATTAATCAATTTTGAAATATAATCTTAAATAAACAGTAATTTAAAAATTAAAATAATTTTATAATATTTAAATATTTATATGTATATTAATTTTACATTATTTTTTTATTGGTTACTCTTTTATTTTCACATTTATTATTTATTACTATTATATTATTTATTATAATTTATAAAAAATATTTATATTTATAAATATCAGCAGTTTATAACTATTTATAAATATTAGAGTAGTCTACTGAGGGTTTACATTTATAACCTCCCTTTCACTGGAATTAAGGTGGCTCCACCAAATTTTGAGCACTGTTAAATGGTCTGGTTATAATTTTTTACTTGTAGTATTTTTCATGAG
>JBAGKK010022590.1:0-11380 GCA_037177015.1 Euceroptres primus | reverse complement strand
TAAATAATTTGAGAATTGTAGAACGGAATTAGTGACGACCCTTAGGCTCCTTAGGGTTTTATGACGCCCCCGATCCTCCCTCGAAACGAAAAGTCGATCCTTCTAATACAGCTGTTCCAAATCTCAGAGCCGATTTTCGTCCGCAATCATTTAATTCGATACTCAAACGGACCTAAACCAGTCTTGTACCGTTTCGCAGTACCGATCCATCGGCAGGGTTTTATCTATTTGATAATAGATAATAGTCTCTATGAAACTCTATAGTAAAAGTTTCCTGGGAAAATATTTCTTTATGCTTAAAATAAAGTCAAACATGAAAAACATACATCATCAGCCTCGTTTTTATCTTTTACCTCCGTAATTATATAGATAGTGGTTTAAAGCCCAACATGAGTCACGTGTGTTATAATATATACTTTTCAGTTGACTTATTTTTATCTTTTTTATTTGCACATGCAAGTTCACTCAATTTTTGTAGACGAAATTGACATCAGATCGGTAAAAATAAAATTTCAAATTTATAGGACAACTTTTAAATATTAAAAGATTTAAAAATTTAATTGATTGCTTCTGTAATTTTACTTATACAATTTCAGCATGGAGAGATGTGATAAACGTGTCTGCGATCGACTGTGCTGATGACGATAACAATCCAGTTTGCCGAGAATATGAAGTCATGTATTACCCAATGCTGAGATATTTTTCCGTCGACACAAAACCAGGTTCTCTGGGATTAGTGATGGAGAAAGGGAAGGACGTGGCTACTATGCGAAATATATTAGTCAAGCAGCTAGAAATAGAGCAGCAGGAAGGTCGAGGATCTTCGTGGCCTAATATTGTTCCTTATAGGTATCTAATTTTTATTTATTAATATTTATTATTCCAGAACTTTATAAGCCAGAGTACAAAATAAAAACTGTTTTTCTTCTAGAAAAAACGAACTAGAAAGTATTTGGAAAGCTATTAAGGAGGACATAAAATACATCTTTATAATATTCGAAACGCCCGACTCGTATGTGGGATCCGACGTAATTTTAGACTTTCAAAATGTCCACGATTTGCACATACGAAGAGTAACATCAGAAAACGAATCGCTCTCTGTAACAGCCAAAGTCACGAAATTTCCAAGCTTAATCCTTCTCCAGCGTGATGGATCTCAAAAATCCATAAGCATAAAAGCACCAACGAGAGAAGGAGTTCGAAAATCGATTCAAGACTACATGGCTTCCGTAGGAATTCACATCCAGATGGCGGATACGATGGAAGAATACCCAGAAGGTGGTTCACGACCCACACAAAAAGAGGTGAATCAATCAGAGTCTCAGACTTCTCAAAACCCTGCAGATCAATTTGGAGACGTTATATTTCAGATGGATTTAGAAAAGACTCTCCGCTATTCCATAATTCATGAAATTCCCTTATCAAAGACCATCGACGGGGAGAAATTGATAGCCCTGAAGGCTTATCTGAATACTTTAGCTTCATATTTTCCAATGCGTGGCAATGGAGTCGCTTATTTGTCATCCCTTTACAATATAATAAAAGAGAAGAAGAGCATATCTGGCAAGAGTTTTCGAAATCTAGTTTCCGACTCGGAGGAGCAAATGACGCCAGTTTATTCTGGAAATCTCGAGTGGATAGGTTGCCAAGGCAGCTCGAAAATGTATAGAGGATATCCTTGTGGTTTGTGGACAATGTTCCACATGCTCACTGTGAATTTTGCTATTCAGAATTTCGACCAAATAGAATACGATCCCGCAAAAGTTTTGCGAGCAATGTACGGGTATATTAAAAACTTTTTTGGCTGTGCTGAATGTTCCCAGCATTTCGTGGAAATGGCCAACAGGAATAAAATATTCGAGGTGAAGAATGAAGATGAGAATATTCTCTGGTTGTGGCGGGCTCATAATGAAGTTAATGAGAGATTAGCTGGTGATTCGACAGAAGATCCTCAGCACAAAAAAATTCAGTACCCTAAGAAGAATGATTGTCCTTTGTGCAGAGATGAAAGTAATAATTGGAGGGAGGACGAAGTATTATTATACTTGAAGAAAAAGTATAGACACGAGGCAATTAATTTTTACGGGTTGACAATCAAGTCGAGCCAGGACGGTCAGAATATCACCAAAATTAGAAGAGAAAGATTAGTGGCTAATCGTGTCGTAAGTCATCGAAAACTTGGCTGGGATTTTACTATTTTTGACATTAGCATTTGCGTCGTCTTGTATGTCATGTCGGCTTCGATTCTTATTCTCGTCTGCATAAAATTCGCTGTCAAGAGATCTTATAAAAAGAAATCTTATGTACATTCCCTCTTTGGTAGAGTTTAAGTCTCTACAAAAATTCCAGAGAACATTATTATGGAAATAGTTATATTACATTTTCTATGGCTTGGGAAATTTGCAGGACTTCTTAATATTGCCAATTAGTTATTTTATTAAACTTTCTACATCACTTGAAGACAATCAACATATTTATAATTTAGGAAAATTATGGGGATAATATTGTCTTTCAGATTTAAAACTCTTTCCATAATAATTTTTTTCTGAATGATTTCAGATCTTCCTTTAGATAGAATATTTTGAGTCTTCATAAGGTTGAGAATTGAGTGACAATATATTGAGTCAGTTGAGAGATTATTGTGAATATGATTTAATCTGTATATATTGTCAATATTTCGTAGTTATTCTTAACAGAGTTGTGAATTTAATTATTGAATGTACTTTTTAGTTTGAATGAATGTGCTTAAATGATTTTTTTGGAGATGTTTTTAATCTTTATGAGTCTGAAAAGATCTTCCTTAATGATATTAATTGCAATAAAAAATTCTTTTAGACAAGAGGACTTTATTAATTGACTTACTTTTTTAAATCATAAGCTTTAATTTTTTTATCGAATATTTAAATTTCTTAGTTTTTACTAATTATCATTGTTTGTAATTTGAAAGTTTGCGCCCCTTTATGCATGTGAAGCAACCACTAGTGTAGGACCTTTTTCGTCATCGTCACCAATAAAAACGCATTTCCTCTCTGATGTCAACTCGTGATTGGTTGATCATAAAAAAATAACCAATCACAAGATGAATTAATTAAAACGCATGCGTAGAAGATAAAACTGGTCCTTGAAGGAAGTCATCACCCACCGACCGACAGTGTCGTGTCTCTCTTTATAGGAGCCTCGTTCAAAAAAGTTAGTAAAATTCTCCATTTGTTTTTCTCCGCGTCGTTTTGTCGTGCGTCCGAATATTAATCTGTTGAAAGCCGCCCAGTTTTCTTCAGATTTAGTGGAAGCATCGTGGAGAACGTGGAGATCTGTTGCGAAAAGTCTTTTGAATTTTAAATCCTTTTTCGATTTGTGTGCTTCGAAAATGAAAATGGCAAACGCTATTCCCGTTTAGAAAAGAAAATTGCTGGGTTTGGAACGTCTTCTTTTGGAAAAAGTATAATTATTCCAAAAAAGAGCCGAATTATGTTGGCGGTGCCTATCTTTTTCGATTTAATAATCTAATCTGTCTTCATTGAAAAATCGGAGAGAAAACAGTGCATCGACTGGAGTAAGTAGTCCCTATGGTTACGACATTCACAAAACAAATTTCTAGGTTAGCTGACGATCGTTGCGAAACGACGTGGCCGATTGTAAATTTCGACAGTTTTCTTAACGCGATATTTTATTACCACCGTACTGAATTAACATCTCTTCAAAAAAACGAATTATCGATTACCGTGCAATCAAGAAAAACTAAAGTTCTTTTACTTCAAAAGGAACGATTTCTGAAAAAAATGCTGAAGAGTTCCTGCTTTCGAAAGACAGCTTTAAGCGATACTTTGCCCCGAAATTTGTAACCGATTTTTTTCTTTCGAACTTTATTTAGTTTTGAGGTTAAGTAAGTTCTCAGCGAATTCATAAAACGCGTCTTGGAAGGTGAATTTCTTTGTTTCTAGGACCTTGCTCCAAAATGATTGAGAAAGTTGCGCAGTTTGCACAGTTCAAAAGAATCCTGAGGGATTTTCCGCGAAATATGAAGTTTTGCTTTGCCTATGGGTCCGGCACGTTCAAACAAACGAGTGACCCTACTAGTAACATGCTGGACTTGATATTTGTCGTGCGAAATCCAAATCGATGGCATGCAGAAAATCTCAGTCGCAATCCAACTCATTACGCCCAACCTCTTCGCTTCCTCGGTCACAAAGCGGTCACTAAAGTTCAAGAGTCCTGGGGCGCCAAAGTTTACTACAACACCCTAGTCAAAACGTCCGAAGGTCGAACAATCAAGTACGGAGTAATTTCCGAAATATCTATGGTGGAAGACTTGTTGGACTGGAACCTTCTGTATTTGTCAGGAAGGTTACACAAGCCTGTGCAAGTGCTTATCGAACCAGACAAAGATTCTGATTTGAGAACGGCTCTGGTACTGAATTTGCACTCCGCGATACACGCCGCTCTACTTTTGCTTCCAGAGCATTTTACGGAAACAGATTTTTACAAAACAATTGCTGGTTTGTCTTATAACGGGGATTTTCGTATGATTTTTGGGGAAGACAGAAACAAAATTAATAATATAGTGGTTCCCCAATTGAAACACTTTAGGGAACTCTACGCGCCAATATTGAAGCACTTTGATAAATATGTGGATATTCCACATTCTGAGGATGCTGCTATCACGTGTAGACAAGATACGGGACCTTCAACTCGGATACACCATTTGAATCAGTTGCCTCGAACCCCCCAAGTGAAGCTGGTTAGAACCTGGTCTCAGGGACCGAGGTCCAAGGATACCGAAGATTGTCTACGTGCCCTTGCACACGACCCAGATTGTAGCGAAATTTTAGAACAATGCCTTCGCCAAATCGTCTGGAAGTCGAGCATTTCTCAGAGCTTGAAGGGAATTTTAACTGCTGGTCTTTACAAATCCGTCAGGTACAGTGGGGCAAAGATCGTGAAAATGATGTCGTCCCATGAGCAGAAGAAGCAGCTACCCGCTGTTGCTGCTGTGTCGGATAAAGTCGAAAATGTAGTTGATTCAGTTGTCAAGAAAGAAATGGAGAAAAAGGACTCTTCAAAACAAATAGAACAGTAACTGTCCGTCGTTTAGTTGCTTTCTCCTTTGTTAGACGTGGTGCCTAACAGTCCAAATCCTGAAAACATCCAAAATTCCATTTAGAATTTTCATTCCTTTTATACTTGATATTCTATATCCATTGATACAAGTTGCATGAGTTTTAAATCAGTTTATAAAAATGTTTTTGAATTTGAGGATAAAATTATCTTGGGCACCATGTTAAACTGATCTTTGTTTATTCGTACTTTTTAAAAATATACGTGGATTTAGATTTAAAAATATTCCATTTTAAAACTTACTGATTTTGCATACAAAATTTCTGCGAAGATTATTTTTAGTATTTTTTCTGAAAGTTCGAATTGTTCCAAAATATCTGTGTTATATTCCAGAACAAGAATGCTGTCCTTTCTGTGAATCTATGCCGAAGAGAGCGAATCAATGTAACGTAGCATATCTGGCCATATGACAGATATCTAGATAAAATATTCATAATATATTGATTCTTCTAACCTTCCTGTACCATTCTCTTACGTTTACTACACAATATTTATTCAGATATCCCAATGTTTACAAAACATTGGAATCAGGGTGTCTAGCGGACCGGGAAATCGGGGAAACCCGGGAATTTTGGTTCACCGGGAAAACCCCGGGAATTTTATTTCAGATCGGGAATTTTTTAAATTTAATCGTAAAATCTACTGATTTTCACTTTATTTACGGCTATTTGAAAAGGGGGAAAAAAAATAAATTTCGAAAATAAAAGATAGAGAAAAAATGGAGATAGAAAAAATGTTAATCTGTTTATTTCGGGAGAAATTATAAATTATCTTGGATCTGATATGGAAGAAATATAATATATACGTTTATATCCATATTCTTTAGTTTCGACCTTCTGACAATTTTATGTGTGAATTTTTTTGTGTGAAAAGTACAATTAATAAAAATATCTCTTAGTATTGATAAAGTTCGAAACGTTGCCTATCAATACTGAAAGATGTTTTTATTAATTGAACCTTTCACACGAAGAAAATACATGTAACATATACGTTATTGTAAATAAAAAATGCAAAATTGGCTGAGAAAATGAAAAATTTGATCGGGGAAAAACCGAGAAAAACCCGGGCATTTCAAATGGCCTGATCGCTAGACACCCTGGGAATTTTTAACTTCTGCAGGACTTTATTAGTGATTAGTTACTTTCTAAATACAAAGTATTTCAGAAAACAATAAGTTTGTCGAAGTAAATAAATTGAAATAGCGTTCAGTAATTTATCTATGCAAACTCTGCAGATGTTTGAATTAATTATGGGAAAAATAACTTAATTGATCGGAAGGATTAAGAATTCGACTTCGAGAAACCAGGTAAAAGCAGACAATTTAAAATCGTTTGCGAAATCAAATTCTTATCCTGAAATCTTTTGAATTGCTTTGAAATCTCTTGTCATTTTTTAAAATTATTGCAATCTTTAAAATCATTGCAATCTGGAATACACTCTAAAATCGAGCAGCCAACCCCTCGTGAAAGATTCATTCAAATTAAGTTTACAGTTTTCTTGCTGTGATACTAAATAATTCCATACTTTCAGACCAAAGTAAAGTTATGACAACGATGGATTCTGACTCTGAGAGTCAAGACAGCGATGACGGACGCCGATTTCGATTTGAAGCAACTAGAAAAGACGCCACCACAGTCTCCCACAACAGAAAGCGAGTCTCGCCGCATTCCGATCGTTCAGAGCGACGACCAAGATCTCCAGGACGATCAGATCGAGACCGAAGGGACAACGAAAGATTCCCAAATCGCAACCGTGATTCTCACTCTAGACGTAATTCAAGACAGACCTCCAGAGATCGAGACTCGAAAGACAGACGTGATCGTCATTCTCAAAACTACTTAAAGGATTCAAAAGATGCTCACGATTCCAAGCATCTGAAGAACAGGAACGGCAAGGAATTTAAAAGTTCCCCGACTCAGAGGGAAAGAGATGATCGGGAGTCGAAAGATTCAAAAGATGCTAGGGATTCGAAAGATAGGAAAGATTCGAAAAGCTCTCGATCTCATGAGAAGGATTTAAAGAATCCAAGAGAGTCTGGGAGATCTAGAGACAGGAATAGGAAAAGATCTCGAGACAGAAGTCGCAGCGACCGGTCTTCGAGTGATAAGCATAAAGTTAGGAGCCACGAGAAATGCAAAAGTCATTCAAAGGACAATCACAGCAGAGTTAAAGAAGATCGAGTTCCAGAAACCAGCGAGAAGGATGCGAAAGCTTCTCTGGCACTTGGTCAGATGGAGAATAATTTAGATACGGCAGTTACAGATTCGACACAGGATGGATGCCTCGAGTTCAACTTGTCTGATTTCGAGGTTGTTTCCGATCTCGAAGAAATCTCGTCAGACGGCTCAAATCCCAGCCGCGGCCACACATGGAAAGTCAGAAAGCATCAGTCGAAGCAGCAAAGTCTACTATTGTCCGACAGGGATTCTGAGCAAAAAAGTCACCGAATGGAGGATCTGCGTAAGGTAAATCCAAGGAATGGCAATCATTCGTGCGCTTCGAGTAATAGTAACCCTACTGCCCTTTCAGATTTCTCATTAGGTTCTGCATCGCCGACCACTTCTGCTAATAAGCAATTCAAAGGAGATGAAGAGGTTGAAATGGAAGTAGACGCTGAAACTTTGCATCATTCTAATTTTAGTCAGGATTCGAACAAATTAAACCAGAGAGATAAGTCTTGCAACTATGGTCCAATTTTACCGCCAAAGTTAGTCGACAGTTCGAGTCCAAGGCCTGTAGATGATAGTGAAGAGATGAGCAAAGTAATTGTAAAAATTCAAGATGTGCAGAACGAAGATGTAGAGAGGGAAGATGTAAAAGAGGAAAAATTAATTGGACCCTTGATGCCATCCTCGAGTTTTGAGTCGAGAGACCTTGAAATTGAAGATGAATTTTCTTCAAGTGCGAAAGAAGCGGATCTTGATCGTGGAAATTGTCATGTCGAACATAAACCTGAAGAAGAATCGTCGAATGGAAATCTTCAGGACGAAGAAGCGCAAGAAGGATGTTCTCAGCCTAGAGTTATTGGACCCAGTTTACCTATTCATTTACTACCCCAGAAGATGGAGATCGATGATGCAGCTTTTGGGCCAGCGCTGCCGCCTCATTTGGTTAAGAAAGAGAAGACTGTTTCAGAAACAAGGATCTTTGGACCTATGCTGCCTACTGAATCTGATGATGGTGAATCTGCTGAGTCGGATGATGAGAATGTTATAGGACCTTTGCCTGCTGATCATCCGTCCGCAAAGACTAGTATTGTGCAGCAAAGTCTTGAATTCAGAGCAAGGAGGATCCAGAATGAATTCATGACAGAGGTATTATTTTTTTCTGGAACGATTTTTCTTTTGGAAGATCTAAATTAAATGTACAGATTTAGTTTGATATTTCAATAATATTAGCGGAATAAATTGTATTAAAGAAAAATGTTATGTTTATACGCACAGAAAAATTCTAAGCACGTAAAATTCAAAATTATTTAATCTTCAGTGCTCAGAGTTTAAAATTTATTAATTTAACTTCAACTAAAAAATTTTCAGTTTGGAATGCTTAGTAATGAAATTTTTTAACGGCTCAAAAATAAAAACTCTTAACTTTTTGGGTTCCTTTTTAAAAGTGTTTAATTTTAAGCCTGTTATTGTTTTATTAATTTCTCTTACTAATTAGTAAAAAATTTTATAACAGCCAGTAGCTAAAGAGAAGAAAAGAGAAGAATGGATGACGGAGTTGCCTCCAGTTCAGGCTGCTGCTTTGGGATTGGGACCTCGAAAATTCAAAATGCGAGCTGGACCAGATTTATCTGATAGATCTTCCTGGACGGATACTCCTGTTGATAAAGTTCGAAAAGAACAAGAACAGGTTGGTACATTATTTTCATTTTTTATTACCCATTTTTAAGTTCACATTCTTATATATTTTAAATTAATGCCTTTCAATTTGAAACATTGATCAATTTTTTATTTGAATTTGCTTTAATTAGACAATGTTTTAATTTTCCAGGCGGAGGAAAGATTGGCAGCTATAGTCACTGAAAAGGAAATGGCCAAGGAAATCTCCATCGCGAAAAAAGACGCTTCAGAAAAATCGAAAAAGCGTCAAAAGTCGTTATTGGAAATGCATCAAAAGAAACTGAAAAAAAAGAAAAAGGTGAGACTATTTAGAAAGATAAAATGTATTTTTCTTTTTTTATTGTACAAAATTTGTTTGTATTTCTTGTATTGTTTGCATTTCTTTTTTTATTGTTGAAAATTTGTTTGTATTCTTATTAAATATATTACTACTTTTTCAGAAGGAAGAAAAGGAAGCTAGAGAAAAAGGTAAACCTACGAGGCGGCCGTTCGATCGAGACATCGACTTGGAAGCAAATAGATTCGACGAAGCACAGAAGAAACACATCTTCATGAAAGCGCAGTTGCTGGACGATAGATTTGCTCCAGGAAAAATTTAAGATAGACTCAAATTTGGGGAAAAACTGGCTCTTGGTTCAAAATGGATAGAATCGACATTTTAACAATTTGACAAGTACAAAAAGAGTATAGTTGATATATTTACAAGTGCACAATATCAAAAGGATTTATAAAATATCTTTTTTTTTCAATATTACTTTCTTGTCCAGATTGTATAGAAAAGGGCTTTTTTCAAAACTTGTAAAATGTCGCTTCCCCTTTTCCACTAAAGGCTTGAGTGATGAAAGAAAAATTGTATAAAGTCACCAATCATTGTTTTATTGAATACTATTTTCGATATTCCTTTACTGGACTGCGTAATCCAAATTCGCTAATCATTTTAACAACGAGCGAAGTTTGATAATATTTTCTAATAACTCGAGACTGAAACACAGAGTTCAATTTCTATAAATCAGGTGCACAAGATCAGTGGTTTTTTTTCACATGATACTTTAGTAGCGAGAAATGAATGAGCGAGACTCTTGATCAAGAAATGTCGGCTTATAATGTAAAATACATATTATCATGCATGTAACTTTTTGTACACATTGCACGTGAAAATGTTCACGTATTAGGAATTTATAATTTGCATAAAGCGACCATTAAGTTCAATATGCAAAAAATCCTTCGTGACGCTTCATAGCGCATTGACCAACAAGAAAAAAAACCTCTCGAATGTTCGTAAATTATTTGACTTTCATGTAAGGTTGTAAGGTAACACGATTCATCACTTTTATGTTATATTTTTTAAAGTTTCTCTGTTTCAGTATTTTGATCCGCGACTCATTGACACAATTTGATACCAACGTGATTCGAGTTCCTCTCAGTTAATTGATTTTATTTATACAAAATTGAATTAGTTCCTTCATTTTGTAAATAGCTGTAAATTTAATTTTTGGGATTAGAAATCTAAGAAAAAAAATGATTTAGTATAATTCTTATTGTTAGTATAAAAAATTTGCCAAGTTGGGCAAAGTTATTGGAAATTTTACTTGCGTCTTTCTGTCTTTCTTGGACCCACTTTTGGTTTTGTAAAAGTGGGTCCTTTGCAAAGAGAACAGGCTCTGTTTGATGCGTGAAATTTTGCATCTTGTGCGTAATCGCTGTGTAATGTTAATAAATAAAACCAGATTTTTATGCAATTATTTTTTTAGTCTTTAGATTTTAGTTTTTATTTTAGAAAATTGAATTATATTTGCATTTATAATTACTCAATTACTTTAATGTTGTGCAAAATACCATTTTTATTTTATAAACTTTTATAAGGCAGTTAAAATTAATAAAATTAATGTTAAAATTAATAAAATTAAAAAATTTAAACTGTTAAAATTAATAAAATTAATTGTTTATTATGTGGGCAATTCTTTTGTTGGTTACGTTACAGTTTCACGCACATTTTTCGAAATAACTTTTTTTGTTTATTTTTTTGGATGTTCAAGTTTTAGTTTATTCAAAGGCACTAAAAAAACCTTCAAAATAAGTATTCAACTGAAAAAAAATTTTCAGTGGAAGCCGAGAAATTACAATTTCATGAGCGTTGGAACGTTACACGTTTTCACCGAAAACGTACCAACGCTTTTGAAATTGCAATTTCTCGGCTTCTATTGAAATTTTTTTTTAGTAGAATGCTCATTTTGAAGAGTTTTTTAGTGCCTTTGAATAAACTAAAACCGGAATATCCAAAAAACTAACCAAAAAAATTTATTTCGAAAAATGTGTGTGAAACTGTAACGTAACCAACAAAAGAATTGAGGGTGCCCATTCTAAAACAACCGAGGCGCTCGGACGAGTAGGAAAGGGAGGGGATACAGAGGTCAAAATAT